>WNWK01016369.1:0-45114 GCA_009830355.1 Cherax destructor | reverse complement strand
GGGTAGCTCCTACACTGCTCTCATATACAATAAGTCTGTGCTGAGGGCACATATATATAAATGACTCAGAGGTACCATCAGGTACAATGTCAGTAATAACAATAATATATACAAATAATAATAAATGTGTAAGAGTGTGCTCCCGGTAACTATGACTCGACTCAACCAGTGTACGACAGAACAACTTCTCATAAGCTAGCTGTACTAACAAATTGACAACCAGAACAGCTTGATTGTCTAGTAAAATGACCACTTCGCAGAACAGCACTATAACAGGCAACAGCAACACAGCATCAGGAACAAGGAGATAGAAAATCGACCCTAACTGGGGACCATCAGTAGATCCTCCAAAACAGTCACAAAACTCCCTTTCTACTGAAACTAGGTTCAGCATAAACAATCCCAAACTGTGGCGGTGCACAGATGCCTTATCGAATTAGGTCCAGAGCTAGAGCTTGAGACCTGAGTTTTATCAGAGTGTCAACGTGACACACAACCCAGAACAACGTCGAAAAATCACTGTCTAGTCTATTCTCTGTGAACAGAGTTACACAGAGTTCTGAGAAGTATGATTCGCCTCACCAACAAATGCATACTCTACCCAAAAGAGTCTAAAGTCGAGAAAACAAGTAGAAATAGAGTGAGGTGTTGACTCGACGAGGGCAGCAGGCCAGAGAGAGAGAGGAAGGAGGAACAACCACCCAGCTCAGGTGTGTCCAGAGACTGACTCACCCCCCGCAACTAGACGCCGGCAGCGTAACAGTCGTTTGCCAACACCAAGGCAGTTACTACACTCTCGAGCACAACATAAAATATTACAACCTACCTAATAAATATAACTAAGTTAAATAATAGTCTAATAATAATATAAAGCAAAATATTAACGATTTAGCTATAATCGAGAATATTCGCAATATAAAATTATAGAAAATGGAAATATACATTATATACATTGAGGCCCAGTTCAAGGGGCGCAATAGCGACATATTTAAGCTTTCCATGTAATCTGCATCACGAATGTATCTGTGTAAGAGAGAGAAGACAACACACCATGTGCTGGGCCAACATCCTCTTGTGTTGTTGTTATTGTAAGGGGCCCCTGAGGTGGTGCAGTATTGTGTCCTGCTGCGGCTCCCCACAAGAGCGGTATCACTACAAGTACAAAACAAATTCCAACCACACAATAGAGCGAAAAACTAATGTCAAAGACCTGGGAGTGATCATGACAGAGGATCTCACCTTCAAGGACCATAACACCGTAGCAATCGCATCTGCTAGAAAAATGACAGGATGGATAATGAGAACCTTCAAAACCAGGGATACCAAGCCCATGTTGACATTTTTTTAGGTCGCTTGTTCTATCTAGGCTGGAATATTCCTGCACACTAACTGCACCTTTCAAGGCATGTGAAATTGCTGACCTAGAAAATGTGCAGAGAGCCTTCATGGCAAGCATAACTGCGATAAACCACCTCAATTACTGGGAGTGCTTGAAGTTCCTAAACCTATACTCCCTAGAACGCAGGCGGGAGAGATACCTGGAGTCTACTTGGAGAGAATTCTAGGGGTCAACGCCCCCGTGGCCCGGTCTGTGACCAGGCCTCCTTTTGGACCAGAGCCTGATCAACCAGGCTGTTACTGGTGGCCGCACGCAGTCCAACGTACAAACCACAGCCTGGCTTGGCAGGTACCGACTTTAGGTGCCTGTCCAGTGCCTGTCCAGTGCCTGCTTGAAGACAGCCAGGGGCTTGTTGGTAATCCCCCTGATGTATGCTGGGAGGCAGTTGAACAATCTTGGGCCCCTCACACTTATTGTGTTGTCCCTCAACGTGCTAGTGGCACCCCTGCTATTCATTGGGGGGATGTTACATCGCCTGCCGAGTCTTTTGCTTTCGTAGGGAGTGATTTTTGTGTGCAAGTTTGGTACTAAGCCCTCGAGAATTTTCATGTGTATATAATAATGTATCTCTCCGCCTGCGTTCTAGAGAGTACAGGTTTAGGAACTCAAGCGTTCCCAGTAGTTGAGGTGGTTTATCGCACTTATGCGTGCGGTGAAGGTTCTCTGCACATTTTCAAGGTCAGCAATTTCACCTGTCTTGAAAGGTGCAGTTAGTGTGCAGCAATATTCCAGCCTAGATAGAACAAGCGATCTGTAAAGTGTCAACATGGGCTTGGCATCCCTGGTTTTGAAGGTTCTCATTATCCATCCTGTCATTTTTCGGGCAGATGCAATTGCTACTTTGTTATGGTCCTTGAAGGTGAGATCCTCTGACATGATCACTCCCAGGTCTTTCACATTAGTTTTTTGCTCTATTGTGTGGTTGGAATTAGTTTTGTACTCCGATGAAATTTTAATTTCTTCACGTTTTTCGTATCTGAGTAATTGAAATTTCTCATCATTGAAATTCATATTGTTTTCTGCAGCCCATTTAAAGATTTGGTTTATGTCTGCTTGGAGTCTTGCAGTGTCTTCAACGGTGGACACTGTCATACAGATTCGGGTGTCATCTGCAAAAGAAGACACAGCACTGTGGCTTATATCCCTGTCAATGTCTGATATGAGGATGAGGAATAGGATGGGAGCAAGTACTATGCCTTGTGGAACAGAGCTTTTCACAGTAGCTGCCTCAGACTTTACTCTGTTGACTACTACTCTTTGTGTTCTACATGTTAGGAAATTATAGATCCATCTACCAACTTTTCCTGTTATTGTTTTATCATGCATTTTGTGTGCTATTACACCATGGTCACACTTGTCAAAGGCTTTTGCAAAATCTGTGTATATAACATCTGCATTTTGTTTATCTTCTAGAGATTCTAGGACCTTGTCGTAGTGGTCCAGTAGTTGGGACAGACAGGAGCGGCCTGCTCTAAACCCATGCTGTCCTGGGTTGTGCAATTGATGGGTATCAAGATGGGTGGCGATCTTGCTTCTTAGAACCCTTTCAAAGATTTTTATGATATGGGACGTTAGCGCAATTGGTCTGTAGTTCTTTGCTATTGCTTTACTGCCCCCTTTGTGGAGCGGGGCTATGTCAGTTGTTTTTAGTAGCTGCGGGACGATCCCAGTGTCCATGCTCCCTCTCCATAGAATGTTAAAAGCATGTGATAGGGGCTTCTTGCAGTTCTTGATGAACACGGAGTTCCATGAGTCTGGGCCTGGAGCGGAGTGCATGGGCATGTCATTTATTGCCTTTTCGAAGTCATTTGGCGTCGTGATGATGTCAGAAAGGCATGCGTCTCTCAAGTTCTGTGGCACTCTCATAAAAAAATCATTTAGGTTTTCGATTTTCACTCTGGTTAGTGGTTCGCTAAAGACTGAGTCATACTGGGATTTAAGTAACTCACTCATTTCCTTGCTGTCATCTGTGTAGGACGCATCCGGTTTAAGTAGGGGCCCAATACTGGTTGTTGTTCTCGACTTTGATTTTGCATAGGAAAAGAAATACTTAGGGTTTCTTTCAATTTCATTTATGGCTCTTAGTTCTTCCCGTGTCTCTTGATTCCTATAAGATTCCTTTAGTTTTAATTCGATGTTTGCTATTTCTCTGACTAGTGTCTCCTACGTATTTCAGAGATATTGGCCTCCTGTAGCCGCTCCGTTATTCTGTGCCTTCGCCTGTATAGGAGTGCCTCTCTCTTTCTAGTTTGCATCTTCTCCTCCTTTTCCTTAAGGGAATTTGCCTTGAGCAAACCTCAAGTACCACAGAGTTAATTTGTTCTAGACATAGGTTGGGATCCGTGATGCTTAGGCAATCTTCCCAGTTTATATCATTTAGGACTTGGTTTACTTGGTCCTATCTTATGTTTTTGTTATTGAAGTTGAATTTGGAGAAAGCTCCTCACGGCTGATCACATTTTGTTGATCTGGGGCTCCCGCATGCATGTCTGGACCTCTATTATGTTGTGATCTGAGTATATTGTTTTGATATGATGACATTTCGTATCAGATCATCATTGTTGGTGAAGATGAGGTCCAGCGTATTCTCTAATCTTGTGGGCTCTACTATTTGCTGGTTTAAGGTGAACTTAGTGCAGAGATTTAAAAGTTCATGCATGTGTGAATTTTCATCTGAGCTGCCTCCTGGTGTTATCTCTGCTACCACATTGTTTGCAATGTTCCTCCATTTAGGTGCCTGAGGTTGAAATCCCCAGTAGCAAGATGTTGGGGGCAGGAGCTGGAAGATTTTCCAGACAGTGGTCAATTTTCAGAAGCTGTTCCTGGAATTGTTGGGACGTTGCATACGGGGGCTTGTAGACAACCACGATGACCAGGTTTTGATTCTCGACCTTTATTGCTAATACTTCAACTACATCATTTGAGCATTTAGTAGTTCTGAACATATAAGTGACTCTGTGATATACAGGTCAAACCCTCCCTTTTTGCCTGTTCACTCTGTCACACTGTATAGGTTGTAGCCGGGATCCATATTTCATTGTCCAAGTGATCTCTTATGTGGGTCTCTGTGAAAGCCGCAAACATAGCATTTGACTCTGTAAGCAGTCCACGAATGAAAGGTACCTTGTTGTTTGTTGCTGGCTTTAGACCCTGTATATTAGCAAAGAAGAATGTAGTTGGATTGGTGGTATGAGGGGAGGTCTTTTTTCCTGGCTCTAATATCTGTTGTAATGGAGTGGAGGCCACTGACTGTGATTCCACTCCAGAAATGATTGCAGTTGGTGTACAATTTCTGTCATTTCCTGCCACCTTTTTTTTCCTTCCTGGCACTAAAAAACCTCTCTCTCCGGAGTGGCTGTGGCTACCCTGATTTTGCCATGGTCTGGATGTTCTGTGTCGCCTCGTACCCTTTAGG
This sequence comes from Cherax destructor, assembly GCA_009830355.1. NCBI lineage: Eukaryota > Metazoa > Arthropoda > Malacostraca > Decapoda > Parastacidae > Cherax > Cherax destructor. The sequence goes on along the minus strand of WNWK01016369.1, from coordinate 40,300 downwards.
TGGTATGCCTGGCAATATAAGTTATAGCACTGTCTTTCCTGAATTGATGTGTGGCAGATTTCAAGGTGAAAAAACTTACAGGATGGGAGGTTGCATTTGCCTGTTTTCATATGGGCACGGCATTTTCTGGGGTGATCATAATTGCATGTCCCATCTGATTTCCCAGATTTTCCATGCCTGCAGATACCAAGTGCATAATATTCACATAGGCCTGGTTTCCGTTTGCCCTGTTTTTTTTGTGACTGTGTTCCCCATTGGTGGGTGTGTTCCTGTCTCATGTCTGTCTTCGTTACTATTGCTAACAATGGAGCCTTCAACTGTTTCCGGTAATTTATCTTCAGTATTTCCCTGGGAATCCCCTTTTTACTATCTACCGTGGTATTGCTAGTTTGTACCACTGTTTTATGTGTGTCCTTGTCTACACCTGTTTCCCCATCATTTATTTCACTAGAGCTACTGTCCCTCTTCAGGTCACCATCATTTATTTCTCCATTCTTAAATATATTGGGTATCATTTCAACATCTGTACCAGGGGCGGTAGCACCATCTGGCCCTGATTTTTTACTGTCCCAACTGTTATAGAAAGCTGTCATGTTTTTTTATGAAGTCCGATTTGGTGTTGTCATCTTTTAATATCGATGTGGTTTTATTCCACAGTTCGGTCTCATTTGGACATACCCAAAAACACTTCCCTTGTTTAATATCTCAGGTGGTAGAGTCTTGAATGCCTACACAAGTTGTGTGGCAGCATTTACCACAAAAGATGCATGTAATCCATGCAGAGGAACGTTTGCTTGTTTGGTTGCATATTACACAGGGTTTCATGATTGATTTTGTTGGTTGCTTTACTGTATATTCTACTAATAGGTTCCCTGAAGTGGTGATCCGTCTATTTGTATCGTATCTATTTTATTTGCATGTGTAAGTGTTGGACAATCTTACCTCGTAAAAGTTATTAAGAAGCAATAGTTGTATTAGAATTTTGGTTTCAGTCATGTGCAAATTAGGGGGAATAACAGATATCAATAAGTGTATTTCGCTGTGGAAATGTGCAAGATAAAGTAGTTTTCATGTGGTTAGCTACCTGTTGGGTGCGTGAGATAAGATGTTTTTTAACGGTGCTTTTGAAAATGGAGGTTGTGTCTGCAGTTCTAGAGTTTTCAGGCAGGGAGTTCCAGATTTTAGGACCTTTCATGTATATTGAATTTTTGTATAGATTTAGTCGGACACGGGGAATGTCAAAGAGATGTTTGTGTCTGGTATTATGTCTATGGGTCCTGTCACAACTGTCAAGAAAGTGTTTTAGCTCAGGGTTAAAGTTGGAATTTATGGTTCTATAAATGTAGATAGCAGAGTAGTAAGTATGGATGTTCTGAAGAGTGAGTAAGTTTAGGTCTTTGAAGTGTGGGGGGGGGTGTTGCCTAGTGTTCGATTGCGTGATAATTCTTACTGCGGCTTTTTGTTGGGTTATTATTGGCTTTAGGTGGGTAATTGCTGTTGATCCCCAAGCACAAATGGCATATGTGAGGTAGGGATAGATGAGTGAATAGTATAGTGTGAGTAGGGCTGATTGTGGTACATAGTAACGTATCTTAGAGAGGATCCCCACAGTTTTGGACACTTTCTTTGTTATATGTTGGATATGAGTGCTGAATTTCAGGCTGCTGTCAAGGTGAAGGCCCAGGAATTTGCCTTCATTTTGTCTAGCAATAGCAATAGGGGTCGACAGGCCTTCTCGGAAACACGTTCTCAGGGTCGAAATTTTTTTGGAAAAAAAATAATGTTTTTATGAAATGATAGAGAATCTTTTTTTGATCATAACGACACAAAAAGTTTGAAATTTGAATGAAAACTTATGGAATTATGCTCTCGCAAAGTTATCGGTCTCGAAGATGTTTACGCATCGGCGATTTCACCCACTTTGAGCCCTATTTTGGCCAATTCCAATGTGCCAGTCCACTAAAACCATAGCTATTTCGCTAGAACACAATTTCGTCTATCGATTGAGTACAAGAAACTGCCTATTTACCAATTTCAACTACCCAAAATAGTAGTCAGAAAATGACAATTTGGCCAATTTCACACAAATTTCAAACGATGCCAATTTCAAAATAGGGTCCAGAATGAACAAGGCAGACATTCCTGGCAAAAAAAAAATAGAAGATTTACTGTTATGTATACAACTGCATCATTGCAAAAATGGTATAAATAATATCAGCCCACTTGTGCAAGATTATTAGACTTGCCAATTGATGTGTATTGGACGCATGGTGTGATTTGTTTACTCTTGAACATCGGCGAAAATCGAACATTTTCGCTACTTTGAGCTCAATTTCATGGTACTTGTCATTGTCAAACCAATCAAAATCATCTCTATTTCTGTAATATATTTTCCATTCTATCACATGAGACCAAGAAAACGAGAATACATCAATAAATACCATACGAAAATAGACTGCAAAGTCGCTGTTTTAAACGAAAAAAAAAACGATCTTGAGGTTTTTTTTCTCATTATGCAGTGTGTGGTGCAGGATTTTTTTATACTGCACACACTGACCACATAGACCCATTCTTTCATATGTAGGCCTACCAGCCGTTTCCTGCTTAATTTGAAGCCGCTATAGTACGGCTCCAACCCCTGCTCGTAAAACGTACTAGTACGGCACTGACCCCGAAAGGGTTAATTGTGCATCACCTGCGCTGTTGCTAAATATAATATAGAAGGTCTTATCAGTGTTGAGTGTAAGTTTATTGGCTGTCATCCATGTAGATATTTTTAGTAATTCGTCGTTAACAATGGTATTGAGCGTGGCAAGATCTGGGTGGGAGATGACATAAGTCGTGTCGTCAGCAAAGAGTATTGGTTTCAGGTGTTGTGATACATTGGGAAGATCATTGATGTATAAGAGGAAGAGCATGGGACCAAGGACACTGAGAGACAACACAATAAGTGTCAGGGGCCCAAGACTATTCAACTGCCTCCCAGCATACATCAGGGGGATTACCAATAGGCCCCTGGCTGTCTTCAAGTAGGCACTGGACAGGCACCTAAAGTCAGTACCTGACCAGCTGGGCTGTGGTTCATACGTCAGTTTGCATGCTGTCAGCAGTAACAACCTGGTTGATCAGACCCTGATCCACCACTATACCTGGTCTCAGACTGAGCCGCGGGGGCGTTGACCCCCGAAACCCTCTCCAGTTATACCTGTATACTGCAGAAGAGAAATACATTTATTATTTATTATTAGTGCATCAGTTGTTCAGAGTATTTTGTGGTTGTTATTGTTTGTCCTGGTTCTTCTCTCCTCCAATATTGTTAGAATAAATTTTGATAGTCTCTCATAACAACCTTTTATCTCTGGAACTAGTCTGGTTGCATACCTTTGCACTTTCTGCAGTTTCTTACATGGTGTTACAAGTGTTGATTCCCTGCTGGTGTTACATAGTCCAAATGAACCTGACATGTTGAAGAAGATATCTGGAATGACTCTTCATGGGGCGTCCTGAACACTGATCTTTCATGTGACACTCCAGAACATGTTAGTGCTGATGGGAAGTAACTAACAAATTATAATCAATGTACAAAGATTTATAGGAATTGAATATTCCCTTAAAAATTACCATAAAAACTATACGAAAATTATGAAAATCTTGGTGTCTGTAAAAATAATTAATGTTTTAACAATACATATAAAAGTATGAAATATAAAATATAAATTCCAAGAAAATATCAAACATTTTATATAGAAAGTTATTGAATTTGCTGAGGTTTAAACCACTTTATTTTATGTTAAGAAGAAAAAAGTTATATTAATTATGAAAAGCAGATAATTTACATTTTATAATTATCCCACATTTTGCTTAATATTCTGTCAGTTTCAAACGTAGACTAAACTAATATAAAGAGTACGCATACCTGGAGAGGGTTTCGGGATTCAACTCCCCGCGGCCCGGTCTGTCACTAGGGCTCATGGTGGATCAAGACCTGATCAACCAGGCTATTACTGCTGGTCGCATGCAGTTAGTTTAATATCTTTATTATGTACCCCATACCCATCCTTTGGCCCGGTGGTCTGGTGGCTAGACCTGGAGTTTACCTGGAGAGAATTCCAGGGGTCAACGCCCCCGCGGCCCGGTCTGTGACCAGGCCTCATGTTGGACCAGAGCCTGATCAACTAGGCTGTTACTGCTGGCCGCACGCAGTCCAACGTACGAACCACAGCCTGGCTGGTCAGGTACCGACTTTAGGTGCCTGTCCAGTGCCTGCTTTAAGACTGCCAGGGGTTTGTTGGTAATCCCCCTGATGTATGCTGGAAGGCAGTTGAACAATCTTGGGCCCCTGACACTTATTGTGTTGTCCCTCAATGCTTCACACACGGAGGGCCCGGGTTCGATTCCCGGTGGGTGGAAACATTTCGACGTGTTTCCTTACACCTGTTGTCATGTTCACCTAGCAGCAAATAGGTACCTGAGTGTTAGTCGACTGGTGTGGGTCGCATCCTGGGGGACAAGATTAAGGACCCCAATGGAAATAAGACAGACAGTCCTCGATGACGCACTGACTTTCTTGGGTTATCCTGGGTGGCTAACCCTCCGGGGTTAAAAATCCGAAGAAATCTTATCTTAACTCACAAGTTACAAAGGTAATGAACTCACAAGTTACAAAGGTAATGAACTCACAAGTTACAAAGGTAATGAACTCACAAGTTACAAAGGTAATGAAATCACAAGTTACAGAGGTAATGAACTCACAAGTTACAAATGTAATGAACTCACAAGTTACAAAGGTAATGCACTCACAAGTTACAAAGGTAATGAATCATGTAAGTAAATTTACTTACTTACGTTTATACATGGTTACAATCATGAACAAATTATAAAGCAAAGAACAATTCACTAGTCTACACCCGGTCACAACTGTAATGAGTTCTTGGTGCAAATTTTAATTGTTGGGTCACACACACACACATATATATATACATACATATACACACACATACACACTCATACATATACACACACACAGACATGTATAGTATGCAAGGTAATGGAGAAGATTATCAGGAGAACAGTGGTGGAGCACCTAGAAAGAAACGAGCTTATCAACGACAGCCAGCATGGTTTCAGGGATGGGAAATCCTGCGTTACAAACCTACTAGAGTTCTATGACAGGGTGACGGCAGTAAGACAAGAGAAAGACGGGTGGGTAGATTGCATTTCCTTGGACTGCAAGAAAACGTTTGACACAGTTCCACACAAGAGATTAGTGCAAAAGCTGGAGGACCAGGCAGGAATAACAGAGAAGGCTCTGCAATGGATCAGGGAATACCTGTCCGGAAGACAACAGAGAGTCATGGTACGTGGCGAGGTGTCAGAGTGGGCACCTGTAACGAGCGCGGTGCCACAGGGATCAGTCCTAGGACCGGTGCTGTTTCTGGTATTTGTGAACGACATGACGGAAGGAATAGACTCCGAAGTGTCCCTATTTGCAGATGATGTGAAGTTGATAAGAAGAATTCAATCGGACGAAGACCAGGCAGAACTACAGAGGGATCTGGACAGGCTGCAAGCCTGGTCCAGTGATTGGCTCCTGGAGTTCAACCCCACCAAGTGTAAAGTCATGAAGATTGGGAAAGGGCAAAGAAGACCGCAAACGGAGTACAGTCTAGGGAGCCAGAGACTACAAACCTCACTCAAGGAAAAACATCTTGGGGTGAGTATAACACCAGGCACATCTCCTTAGGCACACATCAACCAAATCACTGCTGCAGCATACGGGCGCCTAGCAAACCTAAGAACAGCATTCTGACATCTTAATAATGAATCGTTCAGAACCCTGTACACTGTGTACGTTAGGCCCATATTGGAGTATGCAGCACCAGTTTGGCACCCACACCTAGCCAAGCACGTAAAGAAACTAGAGAAAGTGCAAAGGTTTGCAACAAGACTAGTCCCGGAGCTAAGGGGTAGGTCCTACGAGGAGAGGTTAAGGGAAATCGACTTGACGACACTGGAGGACAGGAGAGATAGGGGGGACATGATAACGACATATAAAAAACTGAGAATTGACAAGGTGGACAGAGACAGAATGTTCCAGAGATGGGACACAGCAACAAGGGAACACAGTTGGAAGTTGAAGACTCAGATGAATCATAGGGATGTAAGGAAGTATTTCTTCAGTCACAGAGTGGTCAGGAAGTGGAATAGTTTGGGAAGCGATGTAGTGGAGGCAGGTTCCATACATAGCTTTAAGAAGAGGTATGATAAAGCTCATGGCGCAGGGAGAGTGACCCAGTAGCGGCCAGTGAAGAGGCAGGGCCAGGAGCTATGTATCGACCCCTGCAACAACAACTAGGTGAGTACACACACACACCGTACACGCCCCGATGGCATGGTGGCTAAAGCTCTCACTTCACGCACGGAGGGCCCGGGTTCAATTCCTGGCGGGGCCGAAACATTTCGAAGTGTTTCCTTACACACACACACACACACATATACAACAGGCCTAGTATCTAATCGACATGTGCCTAGGACAAAATGGTAACTAACCCTGTTCACCCTGAGCAGCTCAAACATTGAGGACATAACACACGAGAGGCCCCTGTGAGCCAGTGACCGTATGGTTCTGAGCTTTGAGTACATAGTAGTTTCAAGTGGAGAGGGAAACAGGAGTTGAAAGGGACGTAACAACAAAGTGCAAGGAGGCAGGGGAAAAGTTTGTACCCAAAGGTAAAAGATTAAATGGGAAGTCCAGGACGAGCCCCTGGTTTAACCAAAGGTGCCGGGAGGCAAAGACTCAGTGTGCTAGAGCATGGAAAAAGTACAGAAGGCAAAGAACCCAAGAAAATAAAGAGATTAGCCGTAGAGCTAGAAACGAGTATGCACAGGTACGGAGGGAGGCCCAGCGACAGTACGAAAATGACATAGCATCGAAAGTCAAGTCTGACCCGAAACTGATGTACAGTCACATTAGGAGGAAGACAACAGTCAAGGACCAGGTGATCAGGCTGAGGAAAGAAGATGGGGAACTCACAAGAAACGACCAAGAGGTATGTGAGGAGCTCAACTCGAGGTTTAAGGAGGTATTTACAGTTGAGGCAGGAAGGCATCTGGGTGACAGGACAGAGCGGGACACCGACAAGGAATATATCAAGTGTTGGATGGCATACACACAACTGAGGAGGAGGTGAAGCAGTTGCTCAGACCTTGATACCTCAAAGGCGATGGGTCCGGACAATATCTCCCCGTGGGTCCTTCGGGAGGGAGCAGAGATGCTGATAGATTTAGATTTAGATTTTACCACCGAAGTGGCTAGTTTATTGTGCACCCTATATCCAACCTGTGGACGGTAGCATAAGAGCATATGGATACACAAAAGGCCTAGGCACTAGGCCCCAAAAGGGTTAACAATTGTACATATGGATTTACATCTACAGTTCACTTATCTGCTACAAGCAAATTTAGGGAATTTGCTTAGTATATCTGGTATCTTATTTTCATTAATAAGATATCTTGACATATCACATAGGTTATTATATTGTCTATCTCTATATTCCTCAATAAGAGCACAATTAAGCACATAGTGTTCAAGACAATGACCATATGCCTGATCACATAATTTGCATTTAGTTTGATCATCATCTGTGTCTCTCCCAAACTGCCAGAAGTACTTGTAGCCAAGCCTAAGCCTGGTCACTACAACATCAGTCAGTCTGTTCACATTGCAAGTTGCTCCATAAACATGCATATCTATGTTCATGTTATCATAGTGGGTTATGGATCTACTAAGGTTTCTAACTGCATTCCTATAACAATCATTTTCATTATTTACTTCTCTCCTAATATTATGCTAAGTGTGCCACTAACCACAATATTCAACACATCCCTTGAAACTGGGCAGCTATCTGAGGTATGGAAAAAGGCAAATGTGGTTCCCATTTTTAAGAAAGGAGACAGAAAAGAGGCACTAAACTATAGACTAGTGTCACTTACGTGTATAGTGTGCAAAGTCGTGGAAAAAATCATCAGGAGAAGAGTGGTGGAGCACCTGGAATGGCACAGGATTATCAACGCCAGACAGCACGGATTCATGGAAGGCAAATCCTGTGTAACAAACCTGGAGTTCTATGACAAAGTAACAAAGGTAAGACACGAGAGAGAAGGGTGGGTTGATTGCATTTTCCTGGACTGCAGGAAGGCCTTCGACACAGTTCCTCATATGAGATTAGTGAAGAAGCTGGAAGACCAAGCGTGTATAACAGGAAGGGCACTGGAATGGATCAGGGAACACTTGACAGGGAGGCAACAACGGGTCATGGTGCGTGATGAGGTATCACAGTGGGCTCCTGTGACGAGCGGGGTCCCGCAGGGGTCAGTCCTAGGACCAGTGCTATTCTTGGTATCTGTGAATGACATGACGGACGGGATAGACTCAGAAGTGTCTCTTGTCGCATATAATGTGAAATTAATGAGGAGAATCAAATCGGATGAGGATCAGGCAGGACTACAAAGAGATCTAGACATGCTGGACACCTGGTCCAGCAACTGGCTTCTCGAATTTAATCCCACCAAATGCAAAGTCATGAAGATCGGGGAAGGGCAAAGAAGACCGCCGACAGAGTACAGGCTAGGTGGACAAAGGCTACAAACCTCGTCAAAGGAGAAAGACCTTGGAGTAAATATATCACCAAGAACGTCTCCGGAAACACACATCAACCAGATAACTGCGGCAGCATATGGGCGACTGGCAACACTAAGATTAGCGTTCCATTACCTTAACAAGGAATCGTTCAAGACTGTACACCGTGTACGTCAGGCCCATACTAGAGAATGCAGCACCAGTCTGGAACCCACACCTGGTCAAGCACGTCAAGAAATTAGAGAAAGTGCAAAGGTTTGCGACAAGGCTAGTTCCACAACTCAGGGGACTCTCCTATGAAGAAAAGTTGAGGGAAATAGGACTAACAACACTGGAGGACAGAAGGGTTAGAGGAGACATGATAACGACATACAAAATACTGCAGGGAATCGACAAGGTAGATAGTGACAGGATGTTCCAGAGAGGGAACACAGAAACATAATAATAATAATAATAATAATAATAATAATAATTTTTATTTCAATGCATGTTACAAGTGTACAATGTTATTGGTAGTTACAATTATAAAACAATTATAAAACTGTAATGCAAGGAGAGCCACTGGCATGCCATGGCATTAGGGGCAGTTTATTCTAGAGACTTATTCACTAAGTACTTAATGCTAAAGAAATTTATTGAGTTTATTCTAGTTCTGCATTATTTAAATTATTAAATGGTTATACATACTATTAAAAGACAATACAAGAGAAATTGGTTGAGTTTAATCTAGTTGTATAATTTATTTCAAATTACAGTATGTTGATGCTATACTAGTATAATAACAATACTAGAAATAGTTTTTAGAGTTTCATCTAGATATATATTTTATTTCAAATTAAGAAAATGATGATACTATAAGATTTTAAATGACAATATGATGATATGAAATTGCAACAAGTGTTAAGGAGGATGAACATATCAAATTGAGATCTTCTTAAGTAAAATAATATTGGGTTTGGAAGTTTGTTACAGTATGAGTATTTAGTATAGGGTGAGTAGGTGATTTTTGAGAAGAGTCTTGAATTGATTTTCCGACAAGGTTAACTTGATATTTACTGGTAATGAATTCCAGATTTTGGGGCCCTTTATGTGCATAGAATTTTTACATTGGTTAGTATGGACTCGGGGTATGTCAAATAGTGATCTGTGTCTTGTGTCATGTTCGTGGGATCTATTAAAGTTGTTGAGGAGAATTCTGAGCGCAGGGTTGATATTAGCATGTAGAGTTTTATGTATGTAGAAGGCACATGAATAGGTATGAATATTTTTTATGGTGAGTAGTTTTAAGGTTCTGAATATAGGTGGAGTATGCTGTCTAGAGTGGGAATTTGTTATCATCCTGACTGCAGCCTTTTGCTGGGTTATGAGTGGGCTAAGGTGATTTAATGTTGTTGAGCCCCATGCACAGATTCCATAGGTGAGATAAGGGTAGATAAGAGAATGATATAGTGCAATGAGTGCTGGTTGAGGCACATAATAGCGTATCTTAGATAATATACCTACTGTCCTTGAGATTTTCTTGGAAATTTGTTGTATGTGTGTTTGGAATTTAAGACTACTGTCAAGGTGGATTCCTAGGAATTTTCCCTCTGTGAGCCTTGTGATGGGTGAACCATTTAGCGTTATGTTAAGTGGAACATTTGTAGCTTTGTTTCCAAACTGAATGTAGTAGGTCTTGTCCGTATTGAGAGTAAGCTTATTTGTCATCATCCATGTTGATATTTTCTGTAATTCGGCATTAACTGTGTTGGCTAGTACGACTGGATTTGGGTGAGAGAAGACATATGTTGTGTCATCTGCAAACAAAATGGGTTTGAGTAGTTGTGATGCATTCGGTAGGTCATTTATGTAAATGAGGAATAGGAGTGGCCCCAGGACACTACCTTGAGGGACACCGACTGTAATTTGTTGTGTGGAAGAGTTCTCTCCATTTGTGTTCACGTACTGACTTCTGTTGCTAAGGTACGACTTTAGGTAGTTGAGTGGGTGCCCCCTAATACCATAGTGCGCTAATTTTGTGAGCAATAAATCATGGTCGACTGTATCAAATGCTTTGCGTAGATCTATGAAGATTCCCAGCGGAACTTCTTTCTTCTCAAGTGCGGTGTATATTAACTCTAACATGTGTGTTATAGCATCGTTTGTGCTCTTGTTGGTCCTGAATCCAAATTGACAGGGGTTTAGTACATTGTGTGAGACGAGGTAGGAATAGATCTGTTTATGAATTAATTTTTCGAAGATTTTAGAAAGCAGTGGTAAATTTGAGATTGGTCTATAATTGTTGAAGTCAGTTTGGTCACCTCCTTTGTGGATCGGGGTGACCCTAGCTATTTTGAGAATTGATGGGAAGGTTGAAGATTCAATGGATTTATTGAATAATGCTGCTATAATTGGTGACAGTACATGTGTAGCTTTTTTGTACATAAAGGGTGGTAAGCTGTTTATGTCTCCTGCTTTGTTTTTAAGGGTGTTGATTATGAGTGAGACTTCAATTGAGTTGGTAGGAGCTAGGAATAGTGTATCTGGGTAGGTGTTGGCGAGGTAGTCTGTTGGACGAGTGTTCGAGCTTGGGATCCTACTCGCTAGATTCTTTCCTATGGTGGAGAAGAAAACATTAAGTCTGTTTGCTGTGTCAATTGGTGAGAGTAGGGGTTCGTCTGTTTTTGATAATTTGATGGTATTGTTCGTGGATATCTTTTTGTTTCCTAGAATTGTAGATAGGGTTTTCCAGGTCTTTTTCATATCACCTTTTACGGTCTGGAGTCTGTTCTCATAATACAATTTTTTGGACCTTCTTATCAGGCTAGTAAGGATTGATGAGTAGCGTTTGGATTGTTCTCTGGTTATTAGACCCCTTCTATATTGTTTTTCATATTGGTGCCTCTTGTTTATGGATTTAAGGATGCTGGGTGTTAGCCAGGGATTGTTAAGTCTCTTAGCTGTGATCTGTTTAGTTTTTTTCGGGCAATGTCTGTTATAGAGGTTATGTGTTTTTAAGAAAGTTCTTGATGCATTCATTAATATCTGAGTGTGTTTCCAATTCGTTAAGCCAGTCAATGTTCGTCATAGCTGATATAAAATTATTAACAGCAGACTCATTATGTAGTCTGAAGGTAGCTTTTGCAATTTCTTGGGGCAGAATGCCTAGGTTAGTTATGAGAAAGGTAGGGTAGTGGTCTGTGGTGTTTTCTGTGATTATGCCTGATTTTGAGGAGATATTGTGTTAGTCCAGATGTGGTCTAGTAACGAGGTACTATTATCAGAGATTCTTGTAGGTTTTGATATTGTTGGTAGTAATAAGCAGTTGCTCATAGTGTTTGTGAATTCAGTTACCTGCGGGTCTTGGTCATGTAGGAGATTTATGTTGAAATCTCCTGTGAGCATAAATGATCTTTGTTAAGGCGTGAATCGATTATCAGGTTTCCTAGTTTTCATTTAGGACTTTGTTTCTTGGTCCACTTATGTTTTTGTTTATTGAAGTTAAATTTGGAAATCCTCGTGACTGATCATATTTTGTCGATCTGGGGCTCCCGCATAATATCTGGACCTCTATTATTATGTTGTGATCTGGTAGTATACAGTCATCCCTCGGTTTGGTTTTAATCCGTTAGATGGATGGCTAAAGCCAAAATCTGGCGAAGCAAAACTATTTTCCCCATAAAAATAATGGAAATTAAATTTAATCCGTTTCAGAAACCAGAAGTTTGGAAAAAATTTTTGGGGCCTTAACCTGAGGGTCGACAGGCTTTCTGAGCAAAGTGTTCCTGTAGAAAATATTCGGAAAAAAAAAAATTATTTTCTTATGAAATGATAGTTTTTTTCTGAATCTAAATAGCTAAACAAAAAATTTTTGCGATCAATACTTACGGAGATATGGAGGATTCAATTTGACCCAAAAGATCCGTGACGCATCATCGCGACTTCCGGTTGGCCGGTAATCGTTTTTTTTTTTTGAGTTATTTTCTTATGAAATTTAATTTTTTTTTTTCAAATAACTTTTTATGAACTGTGAGACCAATATAATGCTGTTTTTCAAATATTCACTCGCTATTTCTTATAAAATAATGCCACAAAGTTTGTTATCACTAGTTTGTTTACAAAACATATTTACAACAATGTACAATGTACAATTATGTTTATAACTATTGTTCAATCATATATATACACATATTGAGTCACTGCAGATGTTTCTAGAAGTTCTGCAGCCTGTGGAAGTCTCTGAAACATGGTTCCATGCACAATGGTGTTTCACATTCCACACACATAAAACGAGTGTCTTTGCGTTGCTGTGGGCGTCTTTTTGTATGTGCACAGACATAACACCTCTTCGGCCTTTTTCTTGCAAGCAGTGCAGGCAGTTTTGTTAGGAAGTGTTCACCACCAAGCCTCAGACGAGAGGGTAGTTGTTGGTAATTTCGTGGGCGGTTTTCTATTGCAGGTGGTGTTTCTTGGTACTTGGTGATTATTTGCCTGATAACAGACAAACAAAATTCGCCATATGGTGGTTTTGTTTGTGGTCTTCAACTTATAAACATTATAAGCATTGAGCATGGTAATGTCCAGAATGTGAAAAAAGAGTTTTATGTACCACTTATAACTCTTTCTAACACAATCAGCAAACCCAATCTGCATGTCACATTTGTCCACTAAGCGCATATTGAGAGTGTAATCCATCACAGCTGCAGGTTTTAGAATGGGTTCATCGGTCTCCTATTCACCCTGCCACTGTCTGCCATTTCATTAGGGTGAATTGATGACAACAGTGTGACATCTCGTTTGTCATGCCACCGAAATGCCATGATATCATTGGCAGCAAACGCCTGCACCTCACCTTACGAGTGCCTGCACTGAACTAGGCATATGCTTACGATTTGCACGCACTGTACCGCACACATCTGTCATGTTCACTGCAAAAATCACTTAGGGAGGGCTTGTGTACCAGTTATCAGTAAATAATATATGCCCCTTGCCAAGATATGGTTCCATCATTGTTCTAACCACATCACCAGAGATGCCAGTAACTTCCTGGTATCTTTCAATGTATTACTTCAGTGTACACAATAATATCCAATACAAGACCACTGTACAATCACAAAGCACAAACAACTTTATACCAAAGCGTTTCCTCTTGCTTGGTATATACTGCTTGAATGACAGTCTACCTTTGAACAGAAGCAGTGACTCGTCAATAAAGCTTCCTGAAGGGATAAAAATACATATTGAACTTCTCTTTCAGATACAGAAACACATTCCTAATCTTATATAACCTGTCAGTTCTGTCAGGCCTGGTTTTGTCTGAAAAATGCAACATGTGTAGAAGTAGCACAAATCGATTCACTGGTATAATATCACTGAAAGATGGTGTTGCAATCAATCTGTCTGTTGACCAATATGATTTGATACGGTGCTTATAGACATGCGGCATAAGCATTATTGTGGAAAAGAAAGATACATCTCTGCCACAGTTGTCTCCTTCCACTGGTGTAGACGTTGATTTTGGTGAAAGAATCGTGTTTGCCATTGTGTAATCAAGTATCTGTTGCTTTCTCTGATAATAATGTCTATCAGGGTTCGTCAAAGAATAACTGGAAACATTCAGTTCAGTGGCAGTGTTCCCAAGTGGACAAGATGGGCGTAATCCACTGTGACTTTCATCAAACTGATGGGGATTGGGAATAAAATTATCAGCTTCCTGCCAATCCCAGGTGCGGTCTGCTGGTGGGTACTGGATATTTACAGGTGGTTGTGGGGTTGTGGAAGTGGAGGTTGTAGTTGTGGGGTTGGTGGGTGGGTGAGGGTTACCTTTGTTGTAACTGAGCTGAGTCAGCGGCGTGGGTGCCAGCATGGTCCACTGCTGGTGCCTCCGCGCCGCACCACCACCACCACTCCACCAGTTGCATGCACATTTCTCATACCAATTAAAACGCTATCATCATTTTTTCACTATCACTTCCTGTTGTACGCCCACGGATGTACTCCGAGATGTACTCCCAACCCTTGGAAACATATGGGACACTACCCGGCCATTAAGTCGTATATACTGGCGCTTCACTGGTGAATATTCCTCTTCCTGCCTTCTGGAACTTTTGAAGGGCTTGGAGTTCATAGTCACTATCAGTATCATCACCATTGCTCACATCTGAGTCTGGGACATTAGAAAATAGGAGTTTCCGCCTTGTTTTTGGTACAACGGGCCGTGAACAAGACGCCACAGCACCAGGGGTTTTCCCCGGCTGTTGGTCGTCTGGGTTTTTCCTCACTTATCCCTTATTATGGTCACTAATTTGGTCACAACCTTGAAAGTCACCTTCACTAACACCCCCATCACTGTTAGAACTGTCACTGATGAATAAAAGTGTCCCAATTCGCTGGGAAAGTAAGGTGTTTCTTGCTGCGAGGCATGGTGAAAGGTGTACTGAAATGGTGTTCCCACAATGCACCACTGGGTGCCCGTTTTCCTATGCACACTGACCCCAGACCCATTCTCATCCTAGGCGTACCAGCTGTTTCCGTTTAAATTTTGAAACCCCCTAAATTTATGCGTACTAGTACGGCCCCAAACCCCCTTCTTGTAAACGTACTAGAAAACCCGACCCCAAAAGGGTTAATAGTATTTCCATTATTTCTTATAGAAATATTAAGTCGCCTTTCGAACATTTGGTGTTAGAACAAGCTCCTGGAATGGATTATGTTCGAATAGCGAGGTCCCCCTGAAATTTTAAAATCACTGTATTAGCTAAAGCTGTGGGCGAAACGCCGTAAAGCAGGGCCCTACTGTATACAGTATAAAGGGAAATTTGTTCAAGATGAGTGATTTGGGAAATTTTTTTGGGAAGAGTAACTGTAAATAGAAATCTCACCCTCAAACTAATTTCATTGATAACTCAAGTCACAAACCCCTAAAATTTTTCCCAAGCACTAGAATTTTTTTCCCACTGAGGCAGGGTGACCTAAAAAGAAAACGGAAGTTTCTCTTTTAAATTTAATGTTTAACCAAGGAGAAGGGTTACTGGCCCTTGCTCTCAGCTTTTTAGTCGCCTCTTACACATGATTTGTGGAGGAAGATTTCTGTTCCACTTCCCCATGGAGAAAAGCAGAAATAAACAAGAACAAGAACTAGTAAGAAAATAGAAAACCCAGAGGACTGTCTGTATATAATATATGCTTCTACATGTATATTTATTGTGGCCTAAGTGTAAGTAAAGTAGCAAGACATACCTGAAATCTTGCATGTTTATGAGACAAAAAAAATCACAATCCTACCATCATGTAAAACAGTTACAGGTTTCAGTTTTACACTCACTTGGCACGACATTAGTACCTCCTGGGTGGTTGCTGTCTACCAACCTACTACTTAGGCTCTAGAAAATATGTTTAATAATTTAAATGATGATTCAAGCCACAATAGTTTTCAAGCATTTTAAAAATTTAATTAACATTTCAACTTTTGCAGTTTTTGTATGTGACATTTGATACACAGTTGACAATCACAGTTCTTCTGTCCACAGATCACTTTTCAGTATATTGTGGTGAAGTATTGTACTTAAGTCCACACTTTGTGGGAAGTGACAGGTCAATCTTGCTGGAAAGTTTTAAAAAATGGTAGCTGACAGTGCATGAATGCTAGTAATAATTACCTAACATGCATTCCTGTGCCTCAAATCCATTTATTCTCTAGCTGTACTTCTACAATTTTTGAATATGTTGGTGATTGATAACGGAAGTGCAAGAAAGTTTTAAAGGAGAAAGGTGCAAAGTGAATGTATGATTTTCATGAGCACAGTTGTCGGGGTTTAGAGGGCCAGCTCAGCTGATGCTGTATTGGACCTTACCACCACTGGGAGAAATTCATACAGCTCAAGGAATTATAATCTTTAATAAGCACTTATTAAATACTACCATTTTTATTTATTTCTAAATCATTCATCTTTTGTACAGTGGATCGACATGAGCAGCTCCCAACTCGATCAGTTATGTAAGTGTATTTCTGTAAGTGCTTTTGTAAGTGTAATTTTGAGGTCTGAAACAGATTAATCAATTTTTAGTCCTTATGGGAACAAATTTGTTTGTTGGCATTCAAACAGCCTTCTGAAACAATTAACCCTTTACCGGGCACTCCTGGAAAATGATAATTTCGAAATGTATTTCAAATGAGTGGATAGAGTAACTCAATGTAAGGATAATAGCCCATATAAATTTAAATTCTAAAAAAAACTTTCACGCAATTCCAATATTCAAGGACCGTCACAGACGGTCTGACCGTTAAAGTGTCAAATTCTGAATGTTCAAATTGCAATTGTTAATAAAACACCAAATAAGTATTTTTCTATTTATTATACTAATGACAATATCAAAAACACAAATGGAACTTGTTTCCAAACATTTTGTATGTAAAAAAAATATGAAAGTGAACCAAAGAGCAACATGGACACATTGCAAAGGGATAAAACTTTCAAGTCCCATATTCCTGAATTTCCTGAGAAAAACAATTTCTTGATCACAAATTACTACAATAAAAGGGCTATGAAAATTTCTTTCCTTCTTGATGCATAGATTTACCTTGCATACGGACAAAAAAATGAGGATGTGACATGATTTTCCGTTTTGCTGCAATAATTGCATGCAAATATTCTCCCCTTGCACTGGCCAGTGACCAAACTTTTTATAAAACCTATCATTTTGGTCAAACCTCACACTGTCATCAGGCCTTTCTCCCACGTTGGTACTGCACTGGAGATGGAAACGGGTCATCTGGTTCTGGATCTGAGTCATTTTCCCACCAAAATGCAGAGATATTTGAACTTTGGAAGGGTTCACAATAGAACAATTTCTCATTGATCCTGGAATGACAATAAGAATGTTCTGTACACACCCAGACCACTACAGAATTCATATATGCACTAGAAATTTTATATAAATATTTATTTACTGAAATTTAAAATGTGGCCCTGGCAGTGGGACATCTGTACACGGTCCTCTTTTGTTGCACTTTTTCAATTGCATGGTACTCATATTATGCATATCTAACTCTGATATATATCTCAAAATATGCCTAAAGTATTCATTTACACACTGGACACAACAATTAGTACTTACCGACATTGTAGGGGTATAATCACAGTGTATATGAGTGGAACAAGAGCAAAAATTCGGCTCTGGGTGACGAAAAGCTGAAGTGTTTACTTTTTGGTCTCTCAACCAATGGGAAGCGAGCAGATCCCGGTCTCACTTAGCTGGAGCGACTCACAGAAGGCTTGTGATTGGTCAGATATAGAGAATGGGAACCTAGATGGGCGGGGGGAGTAGGATGACACGCGCAAAAACACGTGTTTAGGACCGTCTGTACACGGTCCTGCCCGGTAAGGGTTAAGCTCGTAACTCGAGGTCCACTGTATATATTTATTTGGTTAGGTGTGGTGAGTTCCTAACTGTTAGGTATAATTTGGGAAGGAAATTTGAATTATGTTTACTGATGGTGGTGGTAGCTAATACTGCCTGCCACATTTTGTACAGGTATTATACAGTGCCACATCAATCCTCTTTTCACACACACTTGCATATTTACAAGTAACAGCACCCATTGGTATAGTGTTGTAAGGAAATGTGGTTTATGTTTACTGACGATTTCATGTTAAAGCAAGCAGGTGATGGTAGTGGTAGCTTATACTGTCTGCCATATGTTTATATAGGTATTGTATAGGTCCTCATCAACCCTCCCCACACATTAACATGCATGGCACAAGAATGTAGAGTTTTGTTAGTGTCTGGGCCATGTTGGTGTCCTGGGAAGTGAATAGTTAGATGCCAAAGGCATAAGCTGCTGTAGCTTGCCCACTCTACAGTAGGCTTTTGCCTTGTAGTGACTTCGTGGGCTATATCCACAGATATGGTCTGGTGGGCCCTACAGACTGGCAGCAAGTAATAGAGTTTGGCAGGATGTGGTGTTTGGCCCTCCTCCTCCAAAGGAATCATCACTTTGAAAGAAATCTCTTCGATTGAGGACTGGGTGCATATGTACATCTCACCCATAGCCACCTGTTTGCAGGTGCTCCTTTCACTTCTGTGTAGCTTGTGGCATGCTGTTGACTGGAACACATTTTAAGTTTTCCCTCAGATTAGGCTTTTCCATCTTCATCATGGTTTTTATAATTACCAAGCTGCTTATAATGTCTTTTGACATTAACAGTTTATTGATTTTAATTGATGCTGGTTATTTTAACTTGGTTTGGTAATATTTACTTGTGTTGAGCATTTATGTTAATAGCGTTCATTGTTTGTTAATTTCATCTTTTTTTTTTTTTTACTTTGTGTTTGCATATATGTTTACTACCATGAGTGCTGAGTGATCTACATGGTCAAAGTACATACTTGAAAATATTACAACTACTACTACTCATATCCAAATTAAGAAGCAGTGACAACTACAATGCAAGATATGAAAAACTTTTATTATGTTTGATTTAAAAAAATTTGATTAAAAAAAAAAAATCTCATTTAGTTTTTTTTGAGGTGACAGGTTCAAAACCCAATTTTTTCCCATTTTTTCTTTAGTCCACATATTACATGTATAATGAAGGTTTTCAGGAATATAAGCTACTCTCAATATGATTATTTTTTCCTCAACACACCAGATGTCTCCCACCAAGGCAGGGTGACCAGTAAAAGAAGAAACAAAAAGTTTTTCTTCTTGTTACATTTAGTAATGCAGGAGAAGGGGTTACTGGCCCCTTGCTCCCAGCCTTTTAGTTGCCTCTCATGACATGCATGGCTTGTGGAGGAAAGATTCTACTACAGCATTAAATGTAATTTACCCCCGCTTTTCAGAATGAGACGTCTTGGGTAGTTGCAACAGCAGCAGCTTTGTATTGGCGAGTTGTGGGCAGCGGTGAACATGCAGTAGACTGCTTGAGACACACATTGCACCATGCTCCAAGACACATGAAAGATATTCCTCTTATATCTCTTGCTAACATTTTACACAGGTAAGTTATTTTGAGGAACTTTTAAATGTCATTAAAGAAAGGGAGGCGGTAATTTCATCCACTGGCAAGGGAGGTATAACATCTTTTAGGAGTGAAGAGCAGGATGTGAGTGTGGGGGAGGTGCATGAGGCATTCGTACGTAGAATGAAAGGGGGGTAAAGCAGCTGGAACTGACGGGATCATGACAGAAATGTTTAAAGCAAGGGAGGATATAGTGTTGGAGTGGTTGGTGTTTTTGTTTAATAAATGTATGAAAGAGGGGAAGGTACCTAGGGATTGGCAGAGAGCATACATAGTTTCTTTATATAAAGGGAAGGGGGACAAAAGAGATTGTAAAAATTATAGGGAATAGGTTTACTGAGTGCCATGTGTGTCGTAGGCGGCTAAAATGCGGAGCAAGGGGCTAGTAACCCTTCTGTATATATTACTGAATGTAAAGGAGAAACTTTCGTTTTTTCTTTTGGGCCACCCCGCTTCGGTGGGAAACGGCCAACATGTTGAAAAAAGAAAAAAAAGTTTACTGAGTATACCAGGTAAAGTGTACGGTAGGGTTATTATTGAAAGAATTAGGGGTAAGACAGAGAGTAGGATTGCAGATAACCAAGGAGACTTTAGAATGGGTAGGGGATGTGTAGATCAAGTGTTTACATTTAAGCATATATGTGAACAGTATTTAGATAAAGGTAGGGAAGTTTTCATTGCATTTATGGATTTAGAAAAGGCATATGATAGAGTGGATAGGGGAGCAATGTGGCAGATGTTGCAAGTGTATGGAATAGGTAGTAAGCTACTAAATGCTGTAAAGAGTTTTATGAGGATAGTGAGGCTCAGGTTAGGGTGTAGTAGAGAGGGAGATTACTTCCCAGTAAAATTATGGGGAATCAAATACAAAATGGGAGTTGACACAGTTATTTTTGCTGATGATACTGTGCTTTTGGAGATTCCAAAGAAAAGTTGCAAAGGTTAGTGGACGAGTTTGGGAGGGTGTGTAAATGTAGAAAGTTGAAAGTGAACATAGATAAGAATAAGGTGATGAGGGTATCAAACAATTTAGATAAAAAAAAATTAGATATCACATTAGAGAGAGGGAGTATGGAAGAAGTGAATGTTTTCAGATATTTGGGAGTTGACTTGTCAGCAAATGGGTTTATGAAGGATGAGGTTAACCTTAGAACTGATGAAGAAAAAAAAGGTGAGTTGTGCATTGAGGTATCTGTGGAGACAAAAAACATTATCCATGGACGCAAAGAAGGGAATGTATGAAAGTATAGTGGTACCAACACTCTTATATGGGTGTGAAGCTTGGGTTGTAAATGCTGCAGCGAGGAGGCAGCTGGAGGCAGTGATGTCCTGTCTAAAGGCAATGTGTGGTGTAAATATTATGCAGAGAATTTGGAGTGTGGAAATTAGGAGGAGGTGTGGAGTTACTAAAAGTATTAGTCAGAGGGGTTGTTGAGGTGGTTTGGTCATTTAGAGAGAATGGAACAAAGTAGAATGATTTGGAGAGCATATAAATCTGTAGGGGAAGGAAGGCGGGGTAGGGGTAGTCCTCGAAAATGTTGGAGGGAGGGGTAAAGGAGGTTTTGTGGGTGAGGGGCTTGGACTTCCAGCAAGCATGTGTGAGCGTATTAGATAGGAGTGAATGGAGACATGGTTTTGGGACCTGACGAGCTGTTGGAGTGTGAGCAGGGTGATATTTTGTGAAGGATTCAGGGAAACCAGTTAGCCAGACTTGAGTTCTCAAAATGGGAAGTATAATGCCTGCACTTTAAAGGAGAGGTTTGGGATATTGGCAGTTTGGAGGGACTTCTAAACTGTCGTATCTGAGCGCCTCTGTAAAGACAGTGATTATGTATGAGTGATGGTGAAAGTGTTGAATGATGATGAAAGTTTTTTTCTTTCTTTTTGGGTCACCCTGCCTTGGTGGGAAACGGCAGCGTATTAAAAAAAAATTATTGATTCCCTCAGCTTGGTTGCGAGAATAGCATGTTCATCTTATGATTAGCAGACAGAAGGTTGAGCTTCCACCACTCCTTGTGTTGAATGACCCACACAGATTTAGCACTTCGCATATATATATACGTATAGTGTACAGTGGACCCTCGGAAATCGAACATAATCCGTTCCAAGAGCTTGTTCTTAACTCGAAATGTTCGAAAATCGAATCAATATTTCCCATAAGAAATAAAGAAAATACAATTAATCCGTTCCTGCTGTCAGGAGGCATGACAAAATAGTATACTTCACTATGACGCTATTATTAACTCGACAGTTTATTTATCTATCACAATTCATCTAATATGACATAATAAACAATGTAAATAACATAAAAACCTGATATACACTCTAGAATGAATGTGGTGGCGGGGGAGGACGGTGGTGGCGGGCATACTTGGTCCAGCTATGAAAACATCTTCCCATTCTTTCCTCCTTCAGACATGTTAGTATAAGAGAAACGGAGTTTGTAATGCTAACTGCAACAAACAACAACTGGTTTGTTGACAAAACTCCCGAAACTTCTACACTCATTCTCTCTCATTTATTCATTTAATCTTGTTTACTCACCTTTACTCTACATTAAGACTGCCTCTTACCACCACTGCCTCTCATCACCACTGCCTCTCATCACCACTGCCTCTCATCACCACTGCCTCTCATCACCACTGCCTCTCATCACCACTGCCTCTCACCACCACTGCCTCTCACCACCACTGCCTCTCACCACCACTGCCTCTCACCACCACTGCCTCTCACCACCACTGCCTCTCATCACTGCCTCTCACCACCACTGCCTCTCATCACCACTGCCTCTCATCACCACTGCCTCTCACCACCACTGCCTCAACCAATGAACAAGCTCCAAACACAATTAATTAATTGTGAAATGTTTGGAAGAGCAAGCAGGGTAATGTTCACTGGAGGATAAACAAAGCTAGTCTGACTCAAGACGCCTAGGCAGACAGGTCTGGTACGCACTTGTTCAATTAACGGAATGTGTTCAATTACCGAAATCGAATTTGTTGTTCTATTTCCGATTTGTTCGATTACCGAGCTAATTGAGCTCAAAATAGCGGAAATGTTTGATTTTTGCCAATATTCCAGAGTACACAAATGATGTCACTTGTTCAATATGTGTCCAGCTGGCCAGTCTGTATGCATTTAGGAATGCACTGATATTGTTTATACAATAATGCAGTACTCTGCATAACAGGTATGACGTTTGGTCATACCTGTCCTAAGCTGTCTGGGAATTAGCGTGGGGTGTTACCGAGCACATGGCTAGCTGCAGTGTTTTAGAATCTCAGGTTAAAGTGCTGAAGAAGGAGGTTCTACTTCTTCAGGAGGAAAATGGGAGGCTGAAGCTTCGCCTAGGAGGGTTTGGGAGTGAGTGTGAGATGGTTGGTGCTGGTGAGGAGGAAATGGTTACCAACAGTGAGAGTGGCAGCCGCTTTAAGTGGCAAGGGGTTCACAATTCAGGAAGAAGGAAGATAAAGAAGATTAATAGAGAAGATGTGAAGGTAGGAAATCGATTCTCTGTTCTCCAGGACTAGTGTACTTCAGTGGTTAGTGAGGTTAAAGGTACCACTGACTTCCCTGCTAATCAAGGTAAGAATATTCTGATTGTGGGAGACTCTCAGGTAAGATATATGGACTGTGCTTTTTGTAACAGAGATAGGAATGTCAGACAGAGGGTGTGCCTCCCAGGAGCTGGTATTGGTGACATAGTCAGCAGGTTGGATAATATTGTGTCAGGTAATGGGAACAAGCCCATTATCTGTCTTAGTGCTGGTGGAAATGACGTTGGGAAGGGCAGAAGACAGGAGCTACTAGATAAGTACAGGTCAGCCATAGAAGTAGTTAGGTCTAAGGGAGGGATCTCAATCATATGTAGCATTTTGCCTAGAAAGGGAGTGGGCAATGAATGGATGTCTAGGGCAATTGGTATAAATTGCTGGCTAGACAGCTACTGCAAGGAACTTGCAATTCCATTCATTGATAACTGGGATAAATTCTATGGCAAACATGATATGTATGCAAGGGATGGGGTTCATCTCTCTGGGGCTGGAGTGGTTGCATTAGCCGATTCGATTGAGGGGTCATTGGAGACTTGTCTAGGACTTTAAACTGATAGATTATAGAGGTATGGGTGTTTGTGGGAAACAATCAGGCTGTAGTATTAGACCTGGAAACAGCAGATATTACCAGGATACCTCAGGGATATGTTTAAAAGACAATATTCAAAATAAAGTTGCTAGTAAAGGCAAAGCAATTGATCAACAAACAAAAAGAGATAGTAGAGGGCAACGAATGACTAGCTCCCTTAAGGTTTACTATACAAATAGTAGGAGTCTAAGAAATAAGATAGATGAGCTAAGATTACTTGCAAGTGCAGGTACAGTCATCCCTCTGTTTTCGGTTTTAATCCGTTCCAGATGGATCGGCTAAAACCAAAATCGGCGAAAACCAAAACTATTTTCCCCATAAGAAATAATGGAAATTCAATTAATCCGTTTCAGAAACCCAGAAGTTTGGAAAAAAAAAAATTGGGGGGCCTTAAAGATAGATTTACATGCACAAATGAATGAAATGAATGTGGCACTTACCCTTACTGAAGACTGATGGTGTTTGATGGAAGAGAGATAGGAGGGAGAGGGTAGAAACCCTACTTTTTGGAAGGGAATCCTCCATAAGGACTCTAGGTAACAAGTCCTCATCTGGGGTCACTTCCTTCTTTGTCTTTTAATCCCACTAGGACCAGCTTGTGATTCACTGCACACCTGTGGCACTAAATATCTCTCCAGAGAGCTCTGTATCTGGCGGCTCTTTAAAATGTCCCTAAAATGGGACATGGAATTGTCATTGTAAAAGTAGCCAGCACGGATTGCAACATCTTTGTCAGGGTGATGTTCCTCCACAAATGATTGCACCCTACTCCACATTGCACAAATCTCCTTAATCTCTGAAGAAGGCACCTTACATCTTTCTTCCTCCACTGAAGCAATTTCCTCAGATCTGTTTTGTTGTTGTTGCAGCTCAAGCTCTTGCAGCTCTTCAGTGGTTAGATCTTCATTGTGGTCCTCCACCAACTCTTCCACATCCTCTCCATTCACATCCAACCCCATAGAAGTCCCCAATTCCACAATACTTTCCACAACTTCCATAGGCTCATCAGGGTTAGCTTCAAACCCTTCAAAATCCCTCTCTTGTACACAATCTGGCCACAACTTTCTCCAAGCAGAGTTCATCGTCCTGGAGGTCACTCCCTGCCAAGCTTTATCTATAAGGCCTATGCAATGGAAGATATCAAGTGACCCTTCCAGAACTCTTTTAGGGTCAATCTAGTGTCTGAGGTTACATCAAAGCACCTTTGAAACATTGCTTTGGTGTACAGTTTTTAAAGTTTGCAATGACCTGCTGGTCCATGGGCTGGAGGAGAGGAGTGGTGTTAGGAGGCAAGAACTTCACTTTTACAAATCTGAATTCCTTAGACATTTGGTCTTCCAAGTCTTGAGGATGACCAGGAGCATTGTCCATTACCAGGAGGCACTTAAGTGGCAATTTATTCTCCAATAGATATTTCTTCACACTGGGGCCAAACACTTGATTAAACCATTCCAGGAAAATTTCCCTAGTGACCCATGCCTTAGCATTAGACTTCCAAAACACACACAATTTACTCTTGTCAACACTGTATTTGCCGAACACTCTGGGATTTTCAGAGTGATACACGAGTAAAGGCTTCACTTTTAAATCCCCACTAGCGTTCCCACATAACATAAGAGTTAGCCTGTCTTTCATAGGCTTGTGTCCTGACATTGCCTTTTCCTCCTGTGTGATGTAGGTCCTCCTTGGCATTTTCTTCCAAAAGAGGCCTGTTTCGTCACAATTAAACACTTGTTGGGGTTTAAATTCTTCTGCCTGTACATATTGTTTAAACTCGCGCACAAATTTTTCAGCCCCATCTTTATCTGAACTGGCACCCTCACCATGCCTTACAACACTGTGTATGCCAGTTCGCTTCTTGAAGTTTTCGAACCAGCCTTTGCTGGCCTTAAATTCATCAACCTCAACACTGGTTCCAGGCATTTTCTTTACAAGATCGGCATGCAACAGCCTTGCTTTTTCACATATGATGGATTGCACAACACTATCACCCGCTAGCAGTTTTTGGTTTATCCACACCAATAACAATTTCTCCATATTTTCCATTGTTTGTGATCTCTGTTTCGTTATCGTATTCACCCTTTCGAACATTAGCTTCCGTGATTTCCTTTCTCTTTGCCACAATGGAACTGATGGTTGATGGGTTTTTCTTGTATATCCTGGCGAGCTCGGCAATACGTACACCACTATCATATTTTTCTATTATTTCTTTCTTCAGTTCTATTGTGTTCCTCACTTTCTTTACCAAAGAACTGGCACTAGGAGCTTCTTTGGGCCCATGGTAGCTTATTTAGTAGTCACACACAATAATCAAGGGCCAAAAACAATGAATTGTTAATAAATGTTTTGTATAAACTCCTGGGGAGATGTTCACTCAAGCGTAAACAATGCTAGACTGCGTGGCAATGTGCGTGGGGGGTGCGTGGGTGGCGGGCCTACGGCCTTTGTATGTGCGCGGCACTAGTGGACAGGTCCCATACGATCGGCGAAAACTAAAATAATCGCGAAAACTGAGCCAAATTTTCCTGAAAAAGTCGGTGAAAACCAAAATCGGCGATAACTGGGACAAGCGAAAACCGAGGGATGACTGTAATATAGATATTATTGCTATAACAGAGACCTGATTCAACCTGAAAGATAGAGAAATGCCTTCCGAGTCCAACATACAGGGATATAAACTATTCCACACTGATAGGGTGAACAGGAAGGGTGGTGGAGTGGCGATGTATGTCAGAGATAATTTAAATTGTTGTGTTAGACGAGATATAAGATTAGAAACATCGGACACAGAATCTGTTTGGCTACAGTTTCTCGATGGTCGTGAAAAATTAATTTTGGGTGTGATTTACAGGCCCCCAAGCCTGGATAGGGAGCGCAGTAAGCTGCTATGGGACGAAATTCATAAGGCGTCTAGATATGAAAATGTTGTGTTAATGGGAGATTTTAACTTTAAACAAATTGATTGGAACAATGTGACAGGTAATCTTGAGTCTAGTGACTTTCTTGATACGGTTCAGGATTGTTTTTTAAAACAGTTTGTGACAGAACCAACTAGAGGTAGCAACTTGCTTGATTTGGTTCTTGCCAACAAAGTATCACTAATAAATAATCTTGAGGTTAATGAAGAGCTTGGGGAAAGCGATCACAAATCACTTAATTTCAATATACAGTGGTACCTCGGTTTACGATGGTCCCCAAATTCGCCCTTTTATGTAAGTTTATTTTTTTAAATGCTTTTGTAAGTGTATTTTTGGGGGTCTAAAAGGACTAGTCTATTTTACATCATTCCTTATGGGGATAAATTCGTTTGGTAATGGTACTTGAACAGCATTCTGGAACGAAAAAATATCGTAAACCGAGGTACCACTGTATCATGGAATTACCCAGGTAACTGCAATCAAGTCCCTGTTCCAGACTTTCGCTTAGCCGACTTCATGGGGCTGAGAAATTACCTAGGTGGGCTAAATTGGGATGACCTGACTATGGGTCAGGTAGGTGGTTTTGGTTGCCAATATGACGTTTTCCAGAGCTTAGTTCTAACTGCCCAGACAACTTTTGTTCGAGTAGGAAATTAGATCTAATAAAAATGATCCTAAATGGATGAACAATAGATTAAAACATCTCATTGGTCAAAGAGAGGCATATATAGGCATATCAAAAGAGGGGATGAACAGATAAGAAATCAATATTTTCAATTAAGAGAGAAATAAAAAAAGGAATAAGAAAAGCAAAAAGGAATTATGAGGCTAAGGTCATAGGATTCAAAGACTAACCCAAAGGGTTCTTTCAGGTATACAGAAGTAAGATTAGGGACAAGATAGGCCCACTTAACCGTAAATGGTCCAAACGTATATACAGTGGTCCCTCGGTTTTCGCGAAAATTCGTTCCAGAATGCTGCTCAAGTGCCATTACCAAACGAATTTACTTCCTTAAGAAATAATGTCACATAGGTTAGTCTATTTCAGACCCCCAAAATACACTTGCAACAGCACTTACGAAAATACACTTACATAAATGTTCGAGTTTGGAGATGCACGAAAACCGAGGGACCACTGTATATCGTTTACTACCCCAGTGCCCCGAATATTTTGAAAAAAACAAAAATCGTTTTTTTTTTTATAGAAATAAAGAGCACATTTTTCTAAGTGTTATAGCATAAAAAAAAAAAGGTTAGGCTTAGTACTTACTGATATATGAGACCGAGAAGTTGGCACTGAATGCTCACCTGACGGCAACATCGAGTCCTGCCGCTTGCAGAAGTGTTGCCGATATACCTTTTTTTCTCATTTTTATATTATTTTATATAATTTTTATGTTCTGATAATTACAATTTACAGTAGTTCTTTGTTCTAACACTAATATTAGGTACTGAAATTGTACTCAAATTGTCACAAACACACTGGCAGGTGGACATTTACACCTGTTTTGGTCATTTACTATTGTCTAGGAATATATACAAAGTATTTATAGGTATTTGTAGGAGTGTGGAAGAGCCAGTTGTGGGTGTAGGGGAAGTTCGTGAGGCAGTGGGTAGAATGAAAGGGGGTAAGGCAGCAGGGATTGATGGGATAAAGATAGAAATGTTAAAAGCAGGTGGGGATATAATTTTGGAGTGGTTGGTGCTATTATTTAATAAATGTATGGAAGAGGGTAAGGTACCTAGGGATTGGCAGAGAGCGTGTATTGTTCCTTTGTATAAAGGCAAAGGGGACAAAAGAGAGTGCAAAAATTATAGGGGAATAAGTCTGTTGAGTGTACCTGGTAAAGTGTATGGTAGAGTTATTATTGAAAGAATTAAGAGTAAAACAGAAAGCAGGATAGCAGATGAACAAGGGGCTTTAGGAAAGGTAGGGGTGTGTAGACCAAGTGTTTACAGTGAAACATATAGGTGAACAGTATTTGGATAAGGGTAAAGATGTTTTTGTGGCATTTATGGATTTGGAAAAGGCGTATGATAGGGTAGATAGGGGGCAATGTGGCAGATGTTGCAGGTGTATGGAATAGGAGGAAGGTTACTGAAAGCAGTGAAGAGTTTTTATGAGGATAGTGAGGCTCAGGTTAGAGTGTGTAGGAGGGAAGGGGACTATTTCCCAGTAAAAGTGGGCCTTAGACAAGGATGTGTGATGTCACCGTGGTTGTTCAATATATTTATAGATGGGGTTGTAAGAGAAGTGAATGCAGGGTCTTGGCAAGAGGTGTTGGGCTAAAAGATAAAGAAGCAAATACAAAGTGGGAGTTGTCACAGTTGCTTTTTGCTGATGACACTGTGCTTTGGGAGATTCTGAAGAGAAGCTGCAGAGGTTGGTGGATGAATTTGGTAGGGTGTGTAAAGAAGAAAATTGAAAGTGAATATAGGAAAGAGTAAGGTGATGAGGATAACAAAAAGAATAGGTGACGAAAGATTGGATATCAGATTGGAGGGAGAGAGTATGGAGGAGGTGAATGTATTCAGATATTTGGGAGTGGACATGTCGGCGGATGGGTCTATGAAGGATGAGGTGAATCATAGAATTGATGAGGGAAAAGGGTGAGTGGAGCACTTGAGGTCTGTGGAGACAAAGAACCTTGTCCATGGAAGTAAAGAGGGAATATATGAGAGTATAGTTATACCAACGCTCTTATATGGGTGTGAAGCATGGGTGATGAATGTTGCAACGAGGAGAAGGCTGGAGGCAGTGGAGATGTCATGTCTGAGGTCAATGTGTGGTGTGAATATAATGCAGAGAATCGGAGTTTGGAAATTAGGAGGAGGTGCGGGATTACCAAACGATTGTTCAGAGAGCTGAGGAGGGGTTGTTGAGGTGGTTTGGACATGTAGAGAGAATGGAACGAGACAGAGTGACTTCGGAGTGTATAAATCTGTAGTGGAGGGAAGGCGGGGTAGGGGTCGGCCTAGGAAAGGTTGGAGGGAGGGGTAAAGGAAGTTTTGTGTGCGAGGGCTTGGACTTCCAGCAAGCATGTGTGAGCGTATTTGATAGGAGTGAATGGAGGCATATGGTTTTAATACTTGACGTGCTGTTGGAGTGTGAGCAAGTAACATTTATAAAGGGGATTCAGGAAACCGGCAGGCCGGACTTGAGTTCTGGAGATGGGAAGTACAGTGCCGGCACTCTGAAGGAGGGTGTTAATGTTGCAGTTTTATAACTGTAGTGTAAAGCACCCTTCTGGCAAGACAGTGATGGAGTGAATGATGATGAAAGTTTTCTTTTCGGGCCACCCTGCCTTGGTGGGAATTGGCCGATGTGTTAATAAAAAAAAAAATAAAAAAAATATTTATAGGTCCCAGCAATGTTTTGGATACGTGGGAGTATATAATAATAATAATAATAATAATAAAATGGGAGTTGACACAGTTACTTTTTGCTGATGATACTGTGCTTATGGGAGATTCTAAAGAAAAGTTGCAAAGGTTAGTGGACGAGTTTGGGAGAGTGTGTAAAGGTAGAAAGTTAAAAGTGAACAGAGATAAGAGTAAGGTGATGAGGGTATCAAACGATTTAAATAAAGAAAAATTGGATATCACATTGGAGAGAGGGATTATGGAAGAAGTAAATGTTTTCAGATATTTGGGAGTTGATGTGTCAGCGGATGGGTTTATGAAGGATGAGGTTAACCATAGAATTGATGAAGGAAAAAAGGTGAGTGGTGCATTGAGGTATCTGTGGAGACAAAAAACGTTATCCATGGAGGCAAAGAAGGGAATGTACGAAAGTATAGTGGTACCAACACTCTTATATGGGTGTGAAGCATGGGTTGCAAATGCTGCAGCGAGGAGGAGGCTGGAGGCAGTGGAGATGTCCTGTCTAAGGGCAATGTGTGGTGTAAATATTATGCAGAAAATTCGGAATGTGGAAATTAGGAGAAGGTGTGGAGTTACTAAAAGTATTTGTCAGAGGGCTGAAGAGGGGTTGTTGAGGTGGTTTGGTCATTTAGAGAGAATGGATCAAAGTAGAATGACTTGGAAAGCGTATAAATCTGTAGGGAAGGAAGGCGGGGTAGGGGTCGTCCTAGAAAAGGTTGGAGGGAAGGGGTAAAGGAGGTTTTGTGGGCGAGGGCTTGGACTTCCAACAAGCATGTGTGAGCGTGTTAGATAGGAGTGAATGGAGACGAATGGTTTTGGGACATGACGATCTGTTGGAGTGTGAGCAGGGTAACATTTTGTGAAGGGATTCAGGAAACCAGTTAATTGATTTAGTTGGACTTGAGTCCTGGAAATGGGAAGTACAATGCCTGCACTTTAAAGGAGGGTCTGAGATAGTGACAGCTGGGAGGGACTTTTCTCAGCTGTCGTATCTGAGCTCCTCTGCAAAGACAGTGATTATGTATGAGTGTGGTGAAAGTGTTGAATGATGATGAAAGTATTTTCTTTTGGGGATTTTCTTTCTTTTGGGTCACCCTGCCTCGGTGGGAGACGGCCGACTTGTTGAAAAAAAAAAAAAAATAATAATAATAATAATAATAATAGGAATAATAATATGAATAATGAAAATAATAAGAAGAATAAGAAATAATAAGTTCCCTTCAAGCACAATGTAAGACAAGTCAGTCCACGGCTGACAGTGACAAGATAAGAGAAGATAATTGGTGACATATGAGCGTACGCAAGGGTGCCGTGATAAGATAAAGGGAGACATTTGATGAGCATCCCCCTCTGTTTTCACTGTTACACAAACATATCTGTCTGTCTATCTGTCTGTCAAACTCTGTCTATCTGTCTGCCAAGATCTCTGTCTATCTGTGTCTGTCAAGCTCTCTGTCTATATGTGTGTGTGCCAAACTCTTTGTCTATGCTCCTGCGCTACCGTCCACAGGATGGATATGGGGTGCACAATAAACTAGCCACTTCGGTGGCAAAATCTAAAATCTCTGTCTATCTGTCTGTCTGTCTGCCCCTAATGCCATGGCATGCCAGTGGCTCTCCTTGCATTACAGTTTTATAATTGTAACTACCAATAACAGTGTACACTTGTAACATGCATCGAAATAAAAATATTATTATTATATTATTATTATTATTCTGTCTGTCTGGCAAGCTCTGTGTCTGTCTGGCAAGCTCTGTGTCTGTCTGTCAAGCTCTCTGTCTATCTGCCTGTCTGTCAAGCTCTCTGTCTATCTGCCTGTCTGTCAAGCTCTCTGTCTATCTGCCTGTCTGTCAAGCTCTCTGTCTATCTGCCTGTCTGTCAAGCTCTCTGTCTATCTGCCTGTCTGTCAAGCTCTCTGTCTATCTGCCTGTCTGTCAAGCTCCTGTCTGTCCATCTAGCATCTAGCTCTCCCGTCTCAGAGATCCACTCCTGAACCAACACGTCTGGTTCCTGAGCAAGTGTAAATACGTATTTGCCAGTCATGTTTACACATATCTACAAGCACTTTGTCTGGATTTTTTGGGTTATCCTAGGAAATTTACACTATGTATAATTGTATTTGTGTACCTGTGAGACAGAGATAGACAGAGTGAGTCAGATCGAGATAGACAGAGACAGACAGACAAAGATAGACAGGCATAGGTTATAAGACATTCTGAAAGGATGTTGCACATGGGTTATTATCAAGATCTTTTATATTTCCTCGACCACTTATGGCCATATCCACCTCAGAACCACTGAAGTCGAGGTCAACATCACTTTCCACTTAAAATGGGAGAGTTAATACTACATGACATCAGTGAATCCCATGTGTTTGCCGCTATATTTGCTCAAGCTGGCGCTCAATTGAACTGGTCCTCCCACAAGGTACTAAGTGGTCCCAGATTTTTTTAATACAGCTCACACCAAGGGCTAAGGCGTATTCTTTGCTGACCAGGCATCTCAGGCCAATCGTGCCAAATTTTGAGGCAGAAAAATAAAACGTAAATATACGTTTGGGGCAGTAGCGTACTAACGTATATATCGTGGGACCGTTACGGGTTAAGAGTAACTCAGGACAGATCACGGACAGTGATAAGGATATGTGTGAAATTTTCAATACTTACTTCCTCTCAGTTTTTACTCGGGAAGATACTAGTGGAATTCCAGAAATAATAAATTATGTAGATTGGGGTAACTAGTGACAAGGTTTTCAGGCAAATAGAGAAATTAAAACCTAACAAATCCCCAGGCCCTGATGAACTGTTTGCAAGAGTTTTAAAGGAATGTAAAGAGGAACTTAGCAAACCTTTGGCAAATCTTTTCAATATATCACTACAAACTGGCATAGTGCCAGACAAGTGGAAAAGGGCAAATGTAATATCTATTTACAAGGCAGGTGACAGATCCTTAGCTTCCAACTATAGACCAATAAGCCTTACCTCCATAGTTGGTAAATTTATGGAATCAATAATTGCCGAGGCAATTCGTAGCCATCTTGAAAAGCATAAATTGATTAAGGAATCTCAACATGGTTTTACTAAGGGCGTTCCTGTCTTACGAATTTACTAACTTTTTCACTAAGGTGTTTGAGGAGGTAGATCATGGTAATGAGTATGATATTGTGTATATGGACTTCAGTAAGGCTTTCGATAAAGTTCCACATCAGAGGCTACTGAGGAAACTTAAGGCACACGGAATAGGAGGAGAAATTTTTTCCTGGGTAGAGGCATGGTTGACAAATAGGCGGCAGAGAGTTTGCATAAATGGAGAGAAATCAGAATGGGGGCACGTCTCAAGCGGTGTTCCACAGGGGTCAGTTTTGGGCCCCCTGTTGTTTACAATTTACATAAACGACCTAGATGAGGGAATAAATAGCAACATAAGCAAATTTGCTGATGACACCAAAATAGGACTTCCAATTCATTCTAATGAGGACATTAGAGCACTCCAGGATGATTTGAATAGACTGATGCAGTGGTCGGATAAGTGGCAGATGCAGTTTAATGTAGACAAATGCAAAGTTCTAAATGTTGGGCAGGACAATAACCATGCCACATATAAACTGAATAATGTAGATCTTAATACTTGTGATTGCGAGAAGGATTTAGGAGTTCTGGTTAGTAGTAATCTGAAACCAAGACAACAGTGCATAAGTGTTCGTAATAAAGCTAACAGAATCCTTGGCTTCATATCAAGAAGTATAAATAATAGAAGTCTTCAGGTTGTTCTTCAACTCTATATATCTTTGGTTAGGCCTCATTTAGATTATGTTGCACAGTTCTGGTCACCGTATTACAGAATGGATATAAATGCACTGTAAAACATACAGAGGAGGATGACAAAGTTGATCCCATGTATCAGAAATCTTCCCTATGAGGATAGACTAAGGGCCTTGAATATGCACTCTCTAGAAAGGCGTAGAATTAGGGAGGATATGATTGAGGTGTATAAATGGAAAACAGGAATAAATAAAGGGGATGTAAATAGCGTGGTGAAAATATCCAGCCAAGACAGGACTCGCAGCACTGGTTTCAAGTTGGAAAAGTTCAGATTCAGGAAGGATATAGGAAAGCACTGGTTTGGTAATAGAGTTGTGGATGAGTGGAACAAACTCCCGAGTACCGTCATAGGGGCTGGGACGTTGTGTAGTTTTAAAAATAGGTTAGATAAATACATGAGTGGGTGTGAGTTGGACCTGACTAGCTTGTGCTACTAGGTCAGATGCCATACTAATTCCTTAAGTGGAAGTGACCTGACTACCTGGATTTTACCTGGGGAGGGTTAAATCCAGGTGGTCGGCTAGATAAATATATGAGTGGGTGCGGGTGGGTGTGAGTTGGTCCTGACTAGCTTGTGCCACTAGGTCAGGTGCCGTGCTCCTTCCTTAAGTGAATGTAACCTGACCTGGCTGGGTCGGGGCATTGGCTTAAGCCAGTTGGAGACTTGGACCTGCCTCGCATGGGCCAGTAGGCCTGCTGCAGGTTTCCTTCTTTCTTATGTTCTTATGAAAGCAAGTGTAATATAAGAGGAGCCTGGAGACATGACTAAGGAAGAGAGAAA
The DNA here is from genome assembly GCA_009830355.1 of Cherax destructor. Classification (NCBI taxonomy): domain Eukaryota; kingdom Metazoa; phylum Arthropoda; class Malacostraca; order Decapoda; family Parastacidae; genus Cherax; species Cherax destructor. The sequence continues at coordinate 5,611 of WNWK01016369.1, read as the reverse complement.
ATGTTTTTTTAATGCCAGGAATGTCTACATTGTTTATTCTGGACCCTATTTTTAAATTGACAATTTTTTAATTTTGTGTGAAATTGGCAAAATTACCAATTTTTGATCACTTTATTGGTAGTTGAAATGGGTCAGTGGGCAGTTTCTTGTACCTGATTGATAGAAGGAATACTAGGAAAATAGCTATGAGTTTTGTCAACTGGAAGAATGGAATTGGCCAAAAATTGGACACAAAGTTGGCGAAATCACCGATGTGTAAATATCTCCGGAACCGCTAACTTTGCAAGAGTGTAATTCTGTAAATTTTCCATCTAATTTAATACTTTTGCTTTCATTACTTTCGGAAAAAAGATTCTCTATTATTTCATAATATATACAGTGGTCCCTCGGTTTTCGTGCATCTCCAAACTCGAACATTTATGTAAGTGTATTTTCGTAAGTGCTGTTGCAAGTGTATTTTTGGGGGTCTGAAATAGACTAACCTACGTGACATTATTTCTTAAGGAAGTAAATTCATTCGGTAATGGCACTTGAGCAGCATTCTGGAACGAATTTTCGGCGAAAACCGAGGGACCACTGTATACAGTGGTACCTCAAGTTACAAACAGCTCCCAACTCGAACAATTATGTAAGTGTATTTTTGTAAGTGCTTTTGTAAGTGTATTTTTGGGGTCTGAAACGGGTTATAATCTAATTTACATTATTCCTCGAGGGAACAAATTTGTTCGGTATCGGCACTCGAACAGCCTTCTGGAACAAATTAAGTTCGTAACTCGAGGTTCCACTGTATATATATATATTTTTTTAAACTCTTCGACCCTGAGAGCAAGTTTGAGATTGGGGTCTCAACCCTGAAATGGTTAACACCATACATTGCTCTCAGACATGACTTCTCTGCTACCTCTAACCTTCACTTCACTTCATTATTTAAAGCCCATGCCTCATACCCATATAAAAATTTTGGTACAGTATTATTATGCTGTGGTACATTCCTCATTTTTCTTCCGTACTTTAAACTTTTCTTTCCACAGATACCTCAGTGCAACATTTTTCTCCTTGTCTTTTTTATGGTTCACTTCATCTTTCATACTCCCTCCTAATCCTTCATTGCTTAAACTTTTTTGTTACTTTTATCACCTTACTCTTTTATGTGTTCATTTTTAATTTCCTTTTACATACCCTCCCAAATTCATCCACTGACCTTAACAAGTTCTCTTCAGAATCTCCTAGAAGAACTGTTGTCATTGGCGACTGTTACGATATTCTTTATGGCATAGGCGATGTTAGTCTAGGGGAAGAATTTATTCTCCCATAATATCGTAATAAGTACCGTTCTTCTGTACATATTAATAAGGAGATCGAAAAGACTTTGTAAAATATATTTTTAATATAACGAAGATAATGTTATTGACTTAAGGTATCTTAATTGTACCTTTTTCTTAGTTATTATATATAAACACAGTCTTTATACACAACTTATAAATTACCATGACCTTCATTCTAACTGGCCTTTAATATTAATGGTACCGGTTTCGATGGTCCCCAAACTCACCCTTTTATGTAAGTTTATTTTTTAAATGCTTTTGTAAGTGTAATTTTGGGGTCTAAAAGGACTAGTCTATTTTACAACATTTCTTAAGGAGATAAATTCTTTGGTAATGGCACTTGAACAGCATTCTGGAATGAAAAATATCGTAAACCGGGGTACCCTGTATATGATCAATAAATTCTTCTATTCTACGAGCGATTAGGGTGTTGACTAGAATACTTGAAGTCTCTTAACACGTGAGAACTTCTATACAATGAAAGTTTCAGCAGATCGCACAATTTCTGGCGACTTTAGAGAATAAAGCTCTAGACCAATAGCTTCTCAAATGAGTAAGCAATGAAGACCTTCTCAGTATCGAGAGAGGCTGTACTGACTACTCTTATAAATTCACCTCTGACGTCAGCTCGCGTCAGGCGAGTAGCCGCCAGAGGTGACGTCACACAAACATTGAATGGTTGTTAACACTGGTACGATCCCTCCTATGTACATTTTTAACACCAGCTGTTTCCCACTGAGGTTGAGTGACCTGAAAAAGATGAAACACTTCTATCATCACTCATTTTATCACTGTTGTTCCAGAGGCATTCTGATATTATAACTGAAATGCCCCTCCAAACTGCAGTATCCCAACCCCACCTCCAAGACAGACTCAAATCGGCTAACCAGTTTCCTGGAATTCCTTCATAAAGTTACCTTACTCACACTCCAACAGCATGTCAAGTCATAAAAACCTCTTGCCTCTGCTCTTATCTAACATGCCTGCACACACCCATTAGATGCCCAAGCCCCTTGTATACAAGACCTTTTTTACCCCCTCCCTCGATCCTTTTCTAGGACTATCCTTTCAGGTCATCCAGTTTTGCTCCATCCTTACTAAATGACAATTATATTATAATCAGGATGGAACAAAGTAGAATAACTTGGAGACCATATAAATCTGTAGTGGAAGGAAGGCAGGGTAAGGGTCATCCTAAGAAAGGTTGGAGGGAGGGGTTAAGGAGGTTTTGTGGGCGAGGGGCTTGGACTTCCAGCAAGCATGCATGAGCGTGTTAGATAGGAGTGAATAAAGACGAATGGTTTTTGGGACCTGATGAGCTTTTGCAGTGTGAGCAGGGTAATATTTTGTGAAGGAATTCAGGGAAACCAGTTAGCTGGACCTGGATCCTGGAGATGGGAAGTACAGTGCCTGCACTTTAAAGGTGTTTGGGATATTGTCTGTTTGGAATGATATCTAAATCTGTCATATCTGAGAGCCTCTGCAAAGACAGTGATTATGTATGAGTGATGGTAAGTGTTGAATGATGATGAAAGTATTTTCTCTCTTTTTGGGTCACCCTGCCTTGGTTGGAGGTGGCTGACATGTTAAAAAACAACAACTAAGTGCTAAACCCACAAGGAAACTAAATGCCCAAACCACCTCAATAACTTCTCATCAGCACCCTCCTCCTCCTCCTAATTTCTAATTTCTCTTCATAATACAGTGGACCCCCGAGTTTCGGTCATAATTCATTCCAGAAGGCTGCTCAAGTGCCATTACCGAATGAATTTACTCCCTTAAGGAATAATGTCAAGTAGGTTAGTCCATTTCAGACCCCCAAAAATACACTTATAAAAGCACTTACAATACTACACTTACATAATTGTACGATTTCAGAGGTGACCGAAACTCGGGGGTCACACTTTGCCCTCAGACATGACATCTTGACTGCCTCCTTGCTGCAATGCTTAATACCCATGTTTCACACCCATATAAGGGTGTTGGTTCCACTAAACAATGGTACATTTTCCTTTTTGCCACCCTGGATAAGGTTTCTTTTCTCCACAGATACCTCAGTGCACCACCCACCTTTCCTTACCCCTACTTTTATCATTTCTAGGGTTTACCCTATCTTAGACTAATCCACTGACAAGTCCACTCCCAAATATCAGAACACATTCGCTGAAAAGAAAAGTTTAATCTTACATTTCTTCCCAACACTACTCTGTCAACAAATGAGTTAAACAACTATGGTGACATTATACTTTCCTGTCTAAGGCCTTCCTTTACTGGAAAATAATCTGCCTTTCTTCTACATATCCAAAACTGAGCATCACTCTCCAGATAAAAAATTCTTTACTGCATTTAATAAACTAATCCATATTTCATAGACATGCAGCATCTGCCACATTGCTTCCCTATCATACCAAAAGTATGAAATTTGATGGAAAACTTACAGAATTATGCAGGTCCAAAGTTGACAGTCTGGGAGCAGTTTACGCATCAGCGATTTTGCCGACTTTGAGTCCTTTCTTAAGTCAATTTCACTGCTAAATTCTTAGGTATTTGACTAGTATGCCTTCTGTTATATTGATTGAGGACAAGAAACCCACCCATTCAACTATTACAACTACCCAGGAGGCCTGGTCATGGACTGGGCCGTGGGGGCGTTGATCCCCGGAATAACCTCCAGGTAGGTAGACCCTATAAAATGCACAATTTTACAAAAAATTAAAAAATGCCAATTTAAAATTAGAGTGCAAAATAAACAATGTAGATATTGCTTGCTCTAAAACAACATTTTCTCTGTTCCTTAATCATATCCCCAGACTTATCCCATACTATTACACTTGTCTTTCATTTTGAATTCATAATCTCACACACTGGAGGTGGGAAATCTAGTGCCTGCACTGTGAAGGAGGGTGAAGATATGTTGTAGTTTTGAACTATGGTATTGACATGCCTCTGGCAAGGTGTTGGAGTGAATGATGATAAAAGTGTTTCTTCTTTTGGGTCACCCTGTCTTGGTGGGAAATGGCCGATGTGTTAAAAAACACACACAGAAAAATAGATTTTATATATTTCCCGGAAAATAAAATATAACCATAAATAATTGCTCATGATTTATCATATCCTAATACAGTGGACCCCGGGATTACGTACTGCTCCAAACTCGAACAATTTTGTAAGTTAAGTAAAAGGACACAAATGCAACTAATGAGACATTTTATTGTGGCAATGTTTGCTCTCCAGGAGCTTTCAAGCCGTTTTCACGGCTTGAAAAAAGCTCCTGGAGCAAACTTCACAATAAATGTCTCATTAGTTCATTGTTCTCACTAACATATTGTCGTAATTCTACCAATATTAATAAATTATGTAAGTGTATTTTTGTAAGTGCTTTTGTAAGTGTATTTTTGGGGGTCTAAAAGGACTCATCTAATTTACATTATTCCTTATGGGAACAAATTCGTTCGTAACGGCACTTGAATAGCATTCTGGAACGAAATAATGACGTAATCCAGGGTCCACTGTAATTGAATCAGCCCTATTAAAAAATGATAAAACAGACTGGGGGCATAGGGGATCCCTGTCCTCAGGAAAATCAGCAAAAATCAAATCATCTTTCTTTCGACAAACTGGCCGTATCCCACCGAAGAAGGGTGGCCCAAAGAGAAAAACAAAAGTTTCTCTTTTTAACTTTAGTAATGTATACAGGAGAAATTGTTACTAGCCCCTTGCTCTCGGCATTTTAGTCACCTTTTACAACACGCATGGCTTACAGAGGAAGAATTCTGTTCTACTTCCCCATGGAGATAAAAGGAAATAAACAAGAACAAGAACTAATAAGAAAATCAAAGAAAACCCAGAGGGGTGTGTGTACAGTAGACCCTCATTTAGCACGACTTTATGTTGCGCGTTTTGGGTATTACGCGATTGAAGAATTGCGGCACATTTTTATCTAACACGACGTAAACCTTATATTACGCGATTCGCTGGAGGGGAAAATTTTTGAGCCCGCGGTCGCCTGCAGTAGGTTAAACCATTGAGTCAGTGGGGGTCCTACTAAGGGTGGCTATGAGCCACAACAAGTGTTTGATGTCAGTGGCTCTCCTTGCACTCAATTTACATTGTAATTTCCCATACCCATGTAACCTGCAATGAAATAAAATTTGTTTGTTTGTTTGTTTAATGCTGACGAGACAAGTGTTTTCTGGAAGAAAATGCCAACATGAACTTATATCAGTCAGCAAGAGAAAAGTGCACCAGGCTTCAAGACAGCAAAGGATCGTTTCCCTTGCTCCTTT
>WNWK01016368.1:0-45122 GCA_009830355.1 Cherax destructor | reverse complement strand
TACTTGGTAATTGTTACAAAATATAGGAGATATTGCTGTCTTCTCAACTCCTCGATTTGTTACAAGGGTTTTAAGCAAGTTCCTCTTCATGAGGACAGCCAAGAGCTCACCGCATTCCCTACCTCCAACAGGTCATTTCGACTCTGTCGTATGGTTTTCTCGGATTAAGATCCTCACCTATTTACATTCTTGGAGGCTCATGACCAATATCTTTAGAGGCCTTATAGGAAAGATCTAATGGTATATTTAGATGACGTAATTGTTATGTCCGAGGATGTAAATAAGCATTTAGAAAGACTAGAGAAGGTACTGAGTAAGCTTGAAGAAGCACATTTAGATCATATGAAGTTAGTATGTGACGAAGACGAAGCCCCTGACAACCAGACTGTTGTGACTGTCAATGATAATCCGTCTGACCCCGTACCTTCAACTTCTAGTAGTGAGTCAGAGGAACAACCTGATTGTCGTTACTCCTTGCGTACACGTCAAGTGTTGAGAGACCCCCAAGTATCATTTGTTGATATCAGTGTAGACCCTCCTCAATCAGAAGTTGAGTTACCTACTGTAACAGAGTTTGATCCACCCAGAGATGATAACCATTCTGTATATGTAAATCTTACCCTAGCAGAGTTGGGGTTAAATGTAAATAGACTGTACAATTAGATGATTGAGTTAAGAGAAATTGTCGACTGTGTGTTTTGTTACTAAGTGTTCATTATCTAGAATTTTTTTTGTGTGTGTTCATGTTCCCTGCGAGTTCTGAGCTTTAACAGTTGACCGTGCTAGCCGAGTCTCTCTTTTCTGTTAAAACTTCTTCCTTGTAAATATATTTATTCTTCCTCAGAACCCGCTGAGTGCATGAATATAGATTGATCGATCAAATTTGCAATTGTTTTATATATAATCCATTATATCTAGATCCATTAAATTTCTCTTATGTACCATTAACTCAAGAAGTGCGAGAGTAAGATTAATCTTGATCAGTTCAAAGTTATAATGTGTTTGCTATTGTATAGATTCACCCAGTACCACCTGTCTGTTCAGCCTATAGAGTTGTATAGTATGCCGAGACGTCATACGATAACATGGCCGAGCTGTCGTGTCAGTATCATAGATACACTTGTTTAGTATATCTTTATACAGCTGGTCCCTTTGTGTGTGACGTCACGGTACCCGCTGACGTCAGAGGCTCAGCGCAGGTGCACAGCCTATCATAGGCAGACTGCCTCACTAACGTTAGACCTACAGGCGAGACAGACGGTGTGCGGGACTCTCCTTCACTTACTGTAAATATACCGTAACCATCCAACAAGGAGTATCTTTGACCTCCTATATATCTCTCCCAAGACCCACACGACACACACGTCCATCACCCTGCACACACGTCCATCACCCTGCACACACGTCCATCACCCTGTACACACGTCCATCATTTGCACACACGTCCATCACCCTGAACACACGTCCATCACCCTGTACACACGTCCATCACCCTGTACACACGTCCATCACCCTGTACACACGTCCATCACCCTGTACACACGTCCATCACCCTGAACACACGTCCATCACCCTGCACACACGTCCATCATATGCACACACGTCCATCACCCTGCACACACGTCCATGACCCTGCACACACGTCCATCACCCTGCACACACGTCCATCACCCTGCACACACGTTCATCACCCTGTATACACGTCCATCACCGTGTACACACGTCCATCACCCTGTACACACGTCCATCACCCTGCACACACGTCCATCACCCTGCACACACGTCCATCACCGTGTACACACGTCCATCACCCTAAACTTACGTAAAACACCCTCATGACTCAACTATGCCATATAAATAGCAACGCTCACCTTGCCATATAAGACAAGTGAAAATTTGTGTATGCAATAATTTCGCCAAAATCATTCTGAACATAACGAAAAAAATATATATCATTGTGTTTGTTTATTATTAAATTAATGTTAACGTATCTAAAATATTTTTAGTTGGGTTAGGCTAAATTAAATTGCGCTTGTTGTAATAAGGTTAGGTAGGTTTTCAAAGTTTCTCTTGGTACAAAATTATAAATTCTTACATTAACATAAATGAAAAAAATATATCTTTAAACGTATAAGAGAAAATTTTAGAAAGGATTTAATTTTAGACGAGTTCTTGCTAATTGACCAGTTTTACCTAATCGGCACGACATTATATATATATATATATATATATATATATATATATATATATATATATATATATATATATATATATATATATATATATATATATATTATATTAAACACCCATTGCCCAGGAGAAGACGATGAGATGAGAGGAAGAGTTTCTTCTTCAGGATACTGGCAGGAGTGTTTGAGGGATCAGCTGAGTCTTGTTTACTCCAACGAGCGGAATCTTTTGTCTCGACTACAACTAAACCATTTTTAGGTGGGCGCACTAGAAGTAACTTTATCCCTTCACCTGTTCTCTCGCGTCTAGGAGCAACACGAGATTTTTAACACAATTTATATGTAGCAAACTGTGGCAGGTAGAAGGTGAAAGAGGGTTGAATGAAAAAAAGGGGCACTACACTGGGCCTCCTACGGGGGCCAGGACTGCCGGGGAGGAAATAAATAGGTATTACCTGGAGCTGCAGCTTGCTAACTTCACCAGTGTTTTTCATTCAACCTCAATGGCTAGATGAATGAGAAATATAACTAACTGTAAGGGAAAGGAAGGGACACTTTTTCTATCTTAATATAGCCACTGCCAGCTAACTGGTGCCAGTTAGCTGGTGCCAGTTAGCTGCCCTCCGTCCTCGTATATTCCTCAGCCATCTTTGTCCTAACTCGCCACTGCTGTTGGCACATTATCTTCGGATTTAATAGTAATTCCCGAGGCTATTGCTAGTTAAGTGCGCTCGTTGGTGTTTTTATTGCATACTTGAACATTTCAGTAAGATTTTAGGCGATTTCTGCCTAATTTAAAATCACACTTTTCTTACTTTCTAATAAAATAGTAAAATTTTCCTCATTTCAATTAAAGAATAATTTGATTAAATTTACGATAATTTACTGACTTCTGCACAAAATGACAATTATTTTTACAAGAATATTTTATCTAAGAATAGTAGTATGTAGGAAACTTAGTTTAATTAATTTTATTTTATAATAATTATTCTTTATTTCAGTGCTCAATTGGAAATATCCTGAAAATGTTAAAAGATCATTCAAATATATGAAAATAATCTGAAATAAAGAATTTTTCCATTCAAATAAAACATTTATCAATATTTCCTTTAAACAAATAAAATATTATTTTTAGAGGTCAATTGGAAATATTCTAAAATTCCGAGAAAATCATTATAAATCATGAAAATAATGTAAAATGTCAAGGGTTTTGCTTTCGAATAAAATATTTTGTTCATATTTTTCAATAAAGTTCAGTTTAAACGGCAATTTTGATAATCTACGTTCTACTCAAAATATCATTCACTATTTTAATAACAAGCTTTTTTTTTTTTTTACTACACTGGCCGACTCCCACTGAGATGGGGTGACTTATAAAAAGAAGAAACAGCGTCTTATCCGAGGCCCTCAACATTACAGTTCACATGCCCCTCAAAACCACAATATTTTCACGCCTCCTTCAGAGTGCAGGCACTTTATTTCCTACCTCCAGGGCTCAAGTTCGGTTAACTGGTTTTCCTGAATCCCTTCAAAAATGTTACTTTACTCCCATTCTAACAGCACGTTAAGTCACAATAATCACTTGCCTCCAATCACTTATATCTAACACGCTCACTAACGCATGCTGGATGCCCAAACCCCTACCAGTCAAAATCTCCCTTACCCACTACTCCTTCCAACCATTTCTAGAACGACTCCTACCCCGTCTTCCATTCACTGGAGACTTTTACACCCTGCAAGTCATACTAATAGGCTCCCTTTTCTCTAAATGTCCAAACTACCTTTGCAACCTCTCCTCAGCCCTGTGGATTAACGATTTTAGTAACCCTACACGTCCTTGCTGTCCCCAAACTACGAATTCTTTTCATAATATTCACACCAATTATTGCCTTCAGATATGACAGCTCCACTATCTTCCAGCCTCTTCTTCCCTGCAACATTCAAAACCCATGTTTCACACCCATATAAGAGTGATGGTGCCACTATACTCTAATAAACTTCATCAGTCTGAAGAAGCCACTAGTGGTGAAACGTTTACACTAATAAATGTCCTGAATTGTATCTTAGTGTCTTTTTCCACCTTGTCGACTTCATTCCCTACACTCTCACTACCCCATGTTCCTCCACACAGTTCCTCATATCTTACCCACCTCCTCCTCCATAAATATATAACCTATCTCTAACCTCACTGCAGCAACAACTAAATCATGATGTGAAATATCTATTGCCCCTCTAAAAACATGCTCATCCGGAAGTCTACCTATCAACCTTTTATCTACTAATGCATAGTCAAACTAACGCCCTATATAACATCTCATGATCTTGTTTATCCTCTTTTTCTTAAATACTTATTACCTATTACCAAACCTCTTTCAGTGAGAAATATTTTCTCTTAATCTTCAACGACTTGAAACGTGCATGTGTGACTTTATGTACATAGAATGCAACGTTTCCTGACCCCTTATGTCTGGTCTGATTAAAACAGTTCAAATTATAAAACATTTCGTGAATATTTACAGATGTAAAGTCCATGCAATGTTCAATTAAGAGCCCTCATTACCATTTACTCCTGGGACTTACCTACTTCGCCCTCTACAACAGTTTCTCGCACTTTAGTATTTAGGTCCCTCACAACAATTACTCTCTCACTACGTTCTAAACTCCCTAAACACTCACTTAACATTGTACAAATAACCATCACATATGAGAGGGAGAAAAGTTTATGACGACGTTTCGGTCCGACTTGGCCCATTCACAAGTTACACTGACAGAAGAGAAAGAGTATATATATATATATATGTGTATGTGTGTGTGTGTGTGTGTGTAATAAGGTCACAGTAAACAAGTGATATCACAATATGTTTTGTATAGAAATCCAAATATTTTTCCTTGAAGCCTTTATATCCACTTCTTCGAGGCTATGGATCCCAAAATTAGCACCAGAGATGGACTCCATTCTATATATATATATATATATATATATATATATATATATATATATATATATATATATATATATATATATATATATATATATATATATAAGTCTCTGCGTCCACAGCAGGACTCGAACCTGCAAGCTCTGTATCAGAGTAACCAGTTCTTTTCCACGGAGCTAGACCCGCGATAAGTATGGGCGTCCAGCCGGAGCCAATCGGGTCTAGCTCCGTGGTAAAGTACTGGTTACTCTGATAGAGTTTGTAGTGCCGAATAGGTAAAGCTTGTTATTTTGGCTTAAATAGCAACGGTCTTCTTGCCGAATAAGGCAAGCAAAAATTTGTGTATGCAATAATTTCGTAAAATAATTCTGAACCTAACGAAAAAAATATATTTCATTGGGTTTGTCTGTTATTAAATTATTGTAAACTTATCTAAAGTATATTTAGTTAGATTAGGCTAAATTAAATTGCGCTTGTTATAATAAGGTTAGGTAAGCTTTCTAAAGTTCGTTTGGTACAAAATTATTAATTTTTACATTAACATATTTTATCTTTAAACGTTTAAGAGAAAATTTTATAAAGGACTTAATTTTAAATGAGTTCTTGCCAATTGACCAGTTTTACCTATTCGGCACGACATTATACACGCGCGCGCACACACACACGTTCCGTTACCTTAACAAGGAATCGTTCAAGACACTGTATACCGTGTACGTCAGGCCCATACTAGAATATGCAGCACCAGTCTGGAACCCACACCTGGTCAAGCACGTAAAGAAACTAGAGAAAGTGCAAAGGTTTGCGACAAGGTTAGTTCCACAACTCAGGGGTCTGTCTTATGAAGATAGGTTGAGGGAAATAGGACTAACAACACTGGAGGAAAGAAGAGTCAGAGGAGACATGATAACGACATACAAAATACTGCGGGGAATTGACAAGGTAGACAGTGACAGGATGTTTCAGAGAGGGAACACGGAAACAAGGGGACACAACTGGAAGCTGAAGACTCAGATGAGTCAAAGGGATGTCAGGAAACATTTCTTCAGCCACAGAGTAGTCAGGAAGTGGAATAGTCTAGAGAAAGATATAGTGGAGGCAGGAACCATACATAGTTTTAAGACAAGGTATGATAAAGCTCATGGAGCAGGGAGAGCAGAGACCCAGTAGCAGACAGCGAAGAGGCGGGGCCAGGAGCTGAGTCTCGACCCCTGCAACCACAATTAGGTGAGTACAATTAGGTGAGTACACATGAGGAGCTCAACATGAGATTTAAAGAAGTATTCACAGAGGAGACAGGAAGGACTCCAGGAATTCAGAATAGGGAGGTATACCAACAAGTGCTGGATGAAATACACACAACCGAGGAGGAGGTGAAGAAGCTGCTATGTGAACTCGATACCTCAAAAGCGGTGGGACCGGACAACATTTCTCCGTGGGTCCTTAGAGAGGGAGCAGAGATGTTGTGTGTGCCACTAACACAAATCTTCAACACATCCATTGAAACTGGGCAACTACCTGAGGCGTGGAAGATGGCAAATGTAGTCCCAATTTTTAAGAAAGGAGACAGACACGAGGCATTAAACTACAGACCTGTGTCACTGACGTGTTGAGTATGCAACGTCATGGAGATCATCATCAGGAGGAGAGTGGTGGAGCACCTAGAAAGACATAAGCTTATAAACGACAACCAGCACGGTTTCAGGGAAGGAAAATCCTGTGTCACAAACCTACTGGAGTTTTATGACAAGGTAACAGAAGTAAGACACGAGAGAGAGGGGTGGATAGACTGCATTTTTTTTTGGACTGCAAGAAGGCGTTCGACACAGTTCCTCACAAGAGGTTAATGCAAAAGCTAGAGGATCTGGCACACGTAACAGGAAAAGCACTGCAATGGATCAGAGAATATCTGACAGGAAGGCAACAACGAGTCATGGTACGTGACGAGGTGTCAGAGTGGGCACCTGTGACGAGTGGAGTTCCACAAGGGTCAGTCCTAGGACCTGTACTGTTTTTGGTATATGTGAATGACATAACGGAAGGGATAGACTCAGAAGTGTCCCTGTTTGCAGATGATGTGAAGTTAATGAGAAGAATTAAATCAGTCGAGGATCAGGCAGGACTACAAAGAGACCTGGACAGGCTACAAGCCTGGTCCAGTAACTGGCTCCTTGAATTTAACCCTGCCAAATGTAAAGTCATGAATATCGGGGAAGGGCAAGGAAGACCACAGACAGAGTATAGTCTAGGTGGCCAAATACTGCAAACCTCCCTCAAAGAAAAAGATCTTGGGGTGAGTATAATACCGAGCACATCTACTGAGGCACACATCAATCAGATAACTGCTGCAGCATACGGGCGGCTGGCAAACCTAAGAATAGCGTTCCAATACCTCACTAAGGAATCATTCAAGACTCTGTACACCATATACGTCAGGCCCATACTGGAGTATGCAGCACCAGTTTGGAACCCACACCTGGTCAAGCACGACAAGAAATTAGAGAAAGTGCAAAGGTTTGCAACAAGACTAGTCCTAGAGCTAAGGGGATTGACCTACGAAGAAAGGTTAAGGGAAATCGGCCTGACGACACTAGAGGACAGGAGGGTTAGGGGAGACATGATAACGACATATAAAATACTGCGAGGAATAGATAAGGTGAACAGAGACAAGATGTTCCAGAGAGGGGACACAGAAACAAGGGGTCACAATTGGAAGTTGAAGACTCCTATGAGTCAAAGGGATGTTAGGAAGTATTTCTTCAGTCAGAGTTGTCAGGAAGTGGAATAGCCTAGAAAGCGACATAGTGGAGGCAGGAACCATACATAGCTTTAAGACTAGGTTTGATAAAGCTCATGGAGCAGGGAGAGAGAGGACCTAGTAGCAATCAGTGAAGAGGCGGGGCCAGAAGCTATGACTCGACCCCTGCAACCACAAATAGGTGAGTACAAATAGGTGAGTATTACACACACACACACACACACACACACACACACACACAGGATGTTCCAGAGAGGGAACACAGAAACAAGGGGACACAACTGGAAGCTGAAAACTTAGATGAGTCAAAGGGATGATCTTGGTGGCTGTGTGGTAGCAACGCTGCGCACCACTAAGGTGGTCCTGGGTTCGATCCCAGCAATGGCCTAGGACACATGTGTCTCGCAATGCCCCGGGGCGAGGAACTGGGTGGATGAATGTAGCTGGGTACGTTCTACACCTGGGAGGAGTTGGTCCTAACCCTGGTTCAAGAACCTGGGTCTAATGGTTCGCTTTTTTTTTGGGTAGCATTGAAAATTGGGTTGAGCAAATATTCTGTTAGTGGGACGGATTGTGAAGGACTTGCCTAGTATAGGCCAACAGGCCTGCTGCAGTGTTCCTCCTTTCTTATGTTCTTATGTTCTTATGAGGAGAGGGGCAATTAAGTAATAAATATATTCAGTTAAAGAGAGAAATAAAATGGGGAATAAGAAAAGCAAAAAGAGACTGAGGTTAAAGTTGCAAGAGAATAGAAGACTAACCCAAAAGGATTTTTTCAGGTATACAGGTCAGCTCACCGTCAGTGATAAGGAAATGTGTAGAATGTTTAACACTTACTTCCTCTCAGTTTTTACACAGGAAGATACTAGCGATATTCCAGAAATAATAAATTATGTAGAACAGGACGATAGTAAACTATGCATGGTCCTTAGATAAATAGATAAATTAAAACCTAACAAATCCCCAGGCCCTGATGAACTGTATGCAAGGGTTCTAAAGGAATGTAAAGAGGAGCTTAGCAAACAGTTGGCTAAACTTTTCAACATATCACTGCAAACTGGCATGGTGCCAGATAAGTGGAAAATGGCAAATGTAATACCTATTTTCAAAGCATGTGACAGGTCCTTAGCTTCGAACTATAGACCAATAAGCCTAACCTCCATAGTGGGAAAATTTATGGAATCAATAATTGCCGAGTCAATTCACAGCCATCTTGAAAAGCATAAATTAATCAACGAATCTCAGCACGGTTTTACAAAAGGGCGTTCCTGCCTTACAAATTTAATAACTTTTTTCACTAAGGTGTTTGAGGAGGTAGATCATGGTAATGAATATGATATTGTGTATATGGACTTCAGTAAGGCTTTTGATAGAGTCCCACATCAGAGACTATTGAGGAAAATTAAGGCACACGGAATAGGAGGAGAATTTTTTTCCTGGATAGAGGCATGGTTGACAAATAGGCAGCAGAGAGTTTGCATAAATGGAGAGAAATCAGAGTGGGAAGCGTCACAAGCGGTGTTCCACAGGGTCGGTATTGGGCCCTTGTTGTTCACAATCTACATAAACGACATAGATGAGGGAATAAATAGCGACATAAGCAAGGTTGCCGATGACACCAAAATAGGCCGTCCAATACATTCAAATGAGGACATTAGAGCACTCCAGGAAGATTTGAATAGACTGATGCAGTGGTCGGAGAAGTGGCAGATGCAGTTTAATATAGATAAATGCAAAGTTCTAAATATTGGACAGGACAATAACCATGCCACATATAAACTAAATAATGTAGATCTTAATACTACTGATTGCGAAAAGGATTTAGGAGTTCTGGTTAGCAGTAATCTAAAACCAAGACAGCAGTGCACAAGTGTTCGCAATAAAGCGAACAGAATCCTTGGCTTCATATCAAGAAGCATAAATAATAGAAGTCCTCAGGTTGTTCTTCAACTCTATATATCCTTGGTTAGGCCTCATCTAGATTATGCTGCACAGTTTTGGTCACTGTATTACAGAATGGATATAAATGCTCTGGAAAACGTACAAAGGAGGATGACAAAGTTGATCCCATGTATCAGAAATCTTCCCTATGAGGATAGACTGAGGGCCCTGAATCTGCACTCTCTAGAAAGGCGTAGAATTAGGGGGGATATGATTGAGGTGTATAAATGGAAAACAGGAATAAATAAAGGGGATGCAAATAGCGTGCTAAAAATATCTAGTATTGACAGGACTCGCAGCAATGGCTTTAAGTTGGATAAATTCAGATTCAGGAAGGATATAGGAAAGCATTGGTTTAGTAATAGAGTTGTCGATGAGTGGAACAAACTCCCGAGTACAGTTATAGAGGCTAAAACGCTGTGTAGTTTTAAAAATAGGCTAGATAAATATATGAGTGGGTGCGGGTGGGTTTGAGTTGGTCCTTACTAGCTTGTGCTACTAGGTCAGACGCCGTGCTCCTTCCTTAAGTGCATGTAACCTGACCTGGCTGGGTCGGGGCATTGGCTTAAGCCGGTGGGAGACCTGGACCTGCCTCGCATGGGCCAGTAGGCCTGCTGCAGTGTTCCTTCTTTCTTATGTTCTTATGTTAGGAAGCATTTCTTCAGCCACAGAGTAGTCAGGAAGTGGAATAGTCTCGAGAAAGATATAGTGGAGGCAGGAACCATACATAGTTTTAAGACGAGGTATGATAAAGCTCATGGAGCAGGGGGAGCAGAGACCCAGTAGCGGACAGCGAAGAGGCGGTGCCAGGAGCTGAGTCTCGACCCCTGCAACCACAATTAGGTGAGTACACACACATATATTCGTTGATACGTTTTTCTATTTATTTTCGAGGGAAACAGGATTGCGTCTTTTCGAATTAAAACAGAACTGAGGAAATATACCTAAAAAGAGTTTTAATTCTCTGCATCAGTTTTAAGCTTGAAATCCAGTTAGTTATATTTAGATTTTTTTAGATTTTTTGTTAGTGATCTGCGTTAAATACATTCTACACACACACACGTTAAGACTATGCCTGAGCGGTCAGCTGATCACCTGAACTCTGATTAATATCGAAAATAGTTTGTGGTTACTTCCAGCTTTCAACTGTCTAGAAACAGCAACCCGACTAATGAAGACGCGAGGCAGGAGATAAAAAATATGTACGTCTCCTCTGTGTTCCATAAACACTCGGTACATTATCAAATTTATATTAAATCCCATTACATTTTTCCAGATTATTGCATTAACCAACCAAAACATGTTTACGTGTTTTCAAAGGGCCTTAACTCCATTAAATATTGACGGAAATTTCTAACATATGCATTTATTCGAAATGTTCCATGTTCCTAAAACTATTTTTTTTTTATTCTCACGTTAAAAATTCAGTTCAACAAACAAGTTTTACACACAGATATACCGACAAAACGCTTTAGTAAACAAAATACTGAATATTGTCCTTACATATTAAGATGCACAGTTTTCTTATTGTCGTGTACTGTTTATAATATGTGACTTTGTAACCGTAGCACAGGGTGTGCTTATTTCGTACATCATATGGCACACTAAGTGTACGATACACACAGTGACCATAATGTTACCTTGTGACCCTTTGATCATAAAGTTGCCTTTCGATCATCTTGCTATCAGGTGATAAAAATGTTCTCTTGAGATCAAATTGTTACCCCTTGTGATTATATTGCTACAAGGTAATCATACAATTACCTTGCGATTATGATGCTACCAGGTGATCATATAGCTATAAAATAATCAGTGTTACTTTGTGATCATAACATTGTCTTCTGATCCTATTCCTACTATTCACTATGCTGTCAGGTGGTCATAATGTTACTTTTGTGATCATAATGTTGACAGGTAATGCTACTAGGTGATACTACTTTGTGATCATGATGATGCCAGGTCATGATGATGCCAGGTCATAATAATGCTACCTCGTTTCCTTTGCTTGTTAAGTACATTCCAGTTTGAACATTTACGCTTTTTTTTTTAACTTCATTAATACTTAATGCCTCGTCTGAAAGATGAACTCCAAATATGACCTAGATTTCTAATGAATAATATACGATTCAAAATTATTATGCTCATGGGAAAACGGCAAACCCGTAAGGGTCGTATATTGCTTAGCCTATAAAAGTTAATAAGGTCTGATCACAGAAATAACACACCCTTATTAACCATCTAATTTATAATTAAGGTAATATATTGACATATGACTAATTTCCTGCAAGTATATCTAGACAGAAAAACACAAATCCCTCTGAATAGTCAAGTCAATCTTTGGTTTAGATGGAATAAATTTCACATTATATAGAATAACTTACTACAGAAATTGTAAACCATATCGATCAACATATTTAAAAAACTATTTATCAGTGTAAAATCGACAATAACGATAGTACATCATCAAAATATTATGGTATGATATAACGGAAACGCCTAGTCTCTTGCTAGTAAAAGTTCATCAGTCGATCACGAGGAAAACCAATTAACCTCTAATTTTAATGGTAATATATACAGTGATGTACTCACATTTCGACTGCAAAACGTCTAGTCATAAAATCACAAATTTGAATGGATAAGTCATCTTTTTTAATAATAAGATCTTCACTTAAGAAAATACACAATGTAAACATATGTCAACATATTGAACAAATTTTTCTCGATGCTCAGTTAAAAATACCACAAGTATTAGAGTACACTGCAAAGTACAATTAGGGTTTTGTCAGTGAGGTCATCATGGAATAGAGGAACAATTGAATATGAGCATGATAAAGTGATCATCTCTTTGAACTAAACACTATCTCAAGACAGAGGCTAATCATTTTCAAGTCTTCTACGTATGTGTTCACATTCTACGATGGGCTTGTATAAAAATGACCAAATTTGGACTGGTCTAAACAGTCTTTTCACTGAGGATCCGATTCAAATGTTTTTCCTTAGTATAGCATCAGACATGTATATTTTTCCTCTATTACATCCAGAGCCGTGCTCATTTTCGGATATGTCATTTAGTTATGGGAAGTTGAACACCTTCTCTTTAATAAGTTTTTTTTTTTTTTACCAGACCAACATTTAAATTACTAAAACAGTATTTTAGCTCAGGGTCATTCATTACATTCTTAGCATAACAAAATTAAATATTATAAAAAATGAGCGCAAATGGAGCAATGAACAAAGAAAAATTAACCAAATTGATGCAATAATAAGGAAAAATATTTAAAGGTGTATTATCTCCGGAACCTGTAATCCACCCGTCGTGTTCACTTAATGTTGAATTATGCTAAATAGGAGTTTTGTTTTGATTCAGATTTAACATGTATTGACAGTGATCTACAAGGAGCCTTTGTCAAAAAGGTAAACAAATGGTAAACAAACTGTCCCACTAATTCACTGGAAATCTTTGTGTTAAACCTTTTGTTACTAAATATTTTATTTTTTTTCCTTTTACAATTAATACTAATACAAGCTAACACAATATAAAATATATTTTAAATGAATCCAAAATACTTTTATTGAATGATATATTTTTATAAAACCCATAGCAGCTATTTTGTTTTTAATATTTCCCAAAATACCTAATAATTTTACGAACACGGCTGTCGCCCGCTTGTCATGTCATGAGACATTTACTATTTTGTTCTAGGTACGTATGTGTCTATTTCGACGAATTTTCTGCTTATGCCTAATAATTTCCAGTGTACCATTGGGTTAATCAGTCTGCCGTATTTTTTTTCATTTGTCCCTTGGACTTTCAAAACAGATTCACGCATTCTTAAATTTAAGTAAGTTGCCTCTCTGGTTGCATAATGTTTAAGGTTGTCGTTTAAATGAAACCTCTTCGTTAATATATTAATGGGGCAGTACAAAGCCCATATGAGTCATGCAACTCTCGGGAAATAAGACGTAATCAAATTGATAAGAGTATTTAAATATAATATACAATGCAGGTTATGGCAGTTAATAATCAAGAAGTTTCATCTACTAGGCATAAAGACCTTCGCAGAGGAAACGTCTTTACAATATAATGCCAATATAATGTCTTATTTATATACAGTGGATATACTGTACCATTGTACAGTATTGATATTGACCAGAAAAGGGGAAGGGTAGCGTCAATTCCTTCCATCAAGAGCTTTTCACCAGCACAAAAATATTCATATAAAAGCAAAATAAACCATAGGGAGTAATTGGTATTTACTACAATGCTTTTCAAGCATTTTATAATTTGACACTTAAAGAATATTGATTGATGCTTTTAAGAGTTATTGATTCTAAGTAATTGAGCTACAATCCCCTTCCTCTGATCAAACATGACTCTCTCTAGAGGGTGTATGATCTCTTCTGATTTTATGCTTACCCATGAAAATAATATGTCTTACATTTTTACAATACCTAAAAGAAATCCTCAGTTGTCTGACTCGTAGAACGTAGTCAACTCAACAAAATTCTTTGGATATGTGGTATACTTTTCTCTCTCTCTCTCTCTCTCCTGAATCTGTAAAAATATTATTATTTTCTGTTATTACAAATGATTTCCTTGAAGGTATATACGTCAACAATTACACATAATTTGGAACTACGAATTTTTTGCCTTTAATTTGTGCTCCTTTGTTCTAGAACATTTGTTCAACCGGAAATATTATGACCAGCGAAACGGCGAAACATCAGGTAATTGAAAGTATATTTTGTTATTGAGTGATATTTAGTAATTTTTTTTTTTTTCAAATTATGCATTTAATATCAAGTATATTTTCACAAAGTATCTGAAAGTGGTTTCCTGTATATTGATCATAGTTTTGATAAATTATTTTAAATTAATGCCGTACGTTGTGTTTAGTGCTTAGAAATTAATTAGGTATCCCCAAAGAGATTGTCTGATATTTTTCTCCTTTATCTTTTTATTCTTCTTCCTCCAACTTTTCGATTTTATTTGGTTCATGACTCGACAATGCCTCATCTAATCCCCTTCAAATTTTCAACACTTGTGTACAGTGAAGAAGTCCAAATTCTTGGAACCATTAGCATGATCAGGTGCCCTGTGACTACATTTGTTGAATTATTTCCCATCATCCAGGAACAGCTCAGATAACTTCCAAGATCTTAATTGAAATGTGTAAGTGCAGACTCGACCGTTTTATGTGTAAAACTGTATGAAATTTGTATTCCCGTTAAATTACGCTAAATGATTTTCAGTTTACTACTTCTGAACAGCTTAAATATTTAATGGATGGTGCATCTTAGCAAGCATGCAAGCAAATTCAGTGATCTAGGAAATCCGTTTAAAAACTGGAATTGTTGGAATCCTTGCCGTAACCGAAGACTCATTTAATCTGCTTCAAATTATCATCACTGGTGTGGTTTCCTGGTAGTACGTGGCCTGAGTCCCAATTTGCCAATTTTATTGTATAAATAGTAATATTACTTTTCGATACAATAACTTAAAAGAGTTTCTTCTGCTTGGCTTCAAAATAATATTGACAATTCGTTGTATAAAAAGAATAATAACTCATAGCTTTAGTCAAGAGTATATCTAAATTTGAAATTTCACTCGAAATCGTTGGAATCAAATCAATTACCAGAGAATGCCTTGTTTGATTGCTTCGATACTGTTTTTTTCTACCACCGGTGAACTTCAGTGAAATAATTTGTCCCTCACTTTGAGATGTGATAATTTTAATTTACCAATTTTATTAATCAAACTGATTCCCAAGTACTAGCGAATACCTCTTTTGCTTAACTTGAAACCATAAATACTGGTGTATGTTAAGAGGATTTTTTATTATTAAATTTGGGTTGTATAGGTGGCAATTTTCAATTTTTTTTTACCCATTTTATCAAATTTTGTAATCAAAATCAAATATTTTTGCTTAGAGGACTGTAGAAAATTTTACAGTGTAAATGAGAAAAGAAAACTGGAACACTATTTTTTGGACCATTTTCAGCAATATTTTCTTCCGGTCCCTCCCAAATTTTCGTTTATCACTCGAGAACGCCTTATTCGATAGGTTTCAAATTACCAACTATTTTCATGTGTGGATGCCCAACGCACAATGCTACAGACACCATTCCCAAAGTTTGTTTCCGCGTGTTTGGTAGAGACAGACTCCTTTGATCGGCTTAAAAAAATCATCACTGGTGTATCCTACTTAGAAGAAAGTTACTGTATTTAATGGAGTATGTAGAATGCATTCTGTCACTTTCAGTCTCGAAATGGTATTGAGTCGCTTTATTTTATTACATTACTTTTACGTGATGCTCTTGATTAAAAAAAGTGGGCTTATCTTTCCTTTGCCCCTTTCCATTCCAAAGGCGTTATATGACACCTACGGATTTGGCGCTTTCTGATTAAAATATAACAATTGTAAACAGGTCATTGTATTTCCTTTCTTAAACATTGGTCACTCTTGGAGAGGAGGTTGGATTGATTTTGACCTGTCTAGGTCCCAATTAAAATTTTCATGCGAAAATTTCTAAGTGTCGCATCTGATTAGGTTCAATTATTCCATGCTGATAACTTAATACAGCTTTTGACCGGGTTCAAGTTCAATGTACTCGAGGTTTTTGGTTATTGGTCTTTTTGGGCAGTGTAATATACTAATTTATTATTTTTATTGAAGAGATTTGTATATTAGATTCCTTATACGCTCGTGATTCCCATGAAATCTTCAAACTCCTGATACCCATGAAATCTGCAAACTAATATTTTACTGAATTATCAACTTATGCTTCTCTCTGCACCATTTCAGTCACGTATATTGAGGCACAGGAGACTGGGTTTACGAAATATAGAGATACCTTTATTGGAGCCCGTACCGACCGAATTACATTAAGTTGCTCTTATTGATATTGATTTCACAATAGAAACGGCATGTGGACACCTTTACCCCTAAGAACACTCTTGAGCTTATTTGATTAAATAAATTATCTAAGGATTTCTTTTACTTCCCATAAGTTTTAGCATACTGTCCATGATAAAAGAAAATCATAATTACAGAGTTAACAATATCTTCCTTCCTATGTACTATTTTCATATTTTCTTTTATAAGAAACACTATTTTGCAGCGACCTCAAACTAGTATTTTCCACATGGCTTTCTTTATGATTATAACATTTTTATGCTAGACAGTATTTCCCAGGTGAATCATGCCTGTCAGTTTTAATAAGGAACGACCAATTAACACACTTAGGATACACGAGGGGGAAGGTGAGCATTACCAGGGTCACGTAAGGAAGACTGAGCAAGGATTCAAGACGGTGGTGTTTAGTTATATATTCTGCTAGTGGAGTGGAAGGTCAAGAGGGGGCTGGAGGGTGTCCTCGGTCGCTATGGAGGTGTTACGTATAAGCTCAAGTGTCACTGAGATACTACCTGGTCACATAATACGGTTACATCAAGTCAAATGTTTCCTTGCCAGATACATCATGGATAATGCTTTATTGTTAAGAACGTCTGAAGAATAGAAGACTTAGTAAGCGCTTTGGAAGATCCCCTTTAACAACAAAAGAGCTATGATAAATTATGTACAGAAAAGACAGCATACACTGCCGTCAGCGTCACCTGACATTCAATATGATTTAAAGTGACACGTGAACGGCTCCAGGGACAAACAATTAATGGAAGTTATATAAAATGACATGGTGACACACGTACCACAGCATAAATTACATAAAAATAATAAATTACAAATTAAACGCGAACACAATTACTTGTTGGAGGGGGGAGCTTTACTCCGCTATCGTGCACATAATTATTTTATTTAAAAGCCTGCGATAAAGCCACGGGTGATGCAGTTCGTACTCAGAAGACAGAGCCAATGACATGTACCACTCTGCTGAGTTGCTGACTTGGTTGAATAGGATTAACTGTCTTTTTTTAATTGTAAAATGTATTTCTAGCAATTTTATCAATACACAAAATAGTTTATTAATAAATCCTTTAAAACTGCTAGAAACACATTTTACAAATCAAGAAAAGGATAAAAACGATCATATTCAACCAAGAACATGTTAATTCTCCCTTACCATGAAAACCTTCTCGATATACCTTCTCTATTAATTAAGGTATTTTAAAATCAAAGTTGTATTTAAAAATCTTGACAAAATTAAAAAAAATTCTGATTAAAAATTCAATCAGAATTGCTGATAGTTGTGTCTACAAGATTCCCTGTAAAATATGTAGTAAAGTTTATTATGGTTAAACTGGAAAAAAACATGAACTAATAATACAACATGTAAATAACATTAGAACTGGACAAGAGTTTAAAGCTCTGTTTATTCATTTGAGAAATTTCAACCATCCAACTGATTTCCAAAAGGCACAGAAAGTTCTATCAATTAGGCCTATGACTGAGAGAAATAACTTAATCAAGCTTCATAAAAAATAGTTTTGATTTTGAAATGAATATTGGTTTAGAGTTAAACAAATTACATTCATTTATAAATAAAATCTGGGAAGAATTTAAGTTATGTTTGACAAGTCCTCAATCATCCCACCCGCATCATACTGGGACAGGTGTACTGTCGGACGTGACAGTGAGAAATCACAAAAGCGTTTGATATATATATATATATATATATATATATATATATATATATATATATATATATATATATATATATATATAGGCTATGGTCCACCTCTGGTGTAAATTGTGGGACCCATGGCCTCGGAGAAGGGGATAAAAAGGCTTCAAGGAAGAATATTTGGATTTCTTCCTGAAGCCATTTGAATATTCCACTTTCCCTACCACCCCATCTTTTTTTTTTTTTACCAATAGGTATATTTTATTTCATAATATGGTACAAAAGATTTAAGAGATACATTGTTTATATAATGATGGCATATACAGTACACGAGGTGTGAGAGATACATGTCTAGTACATATTGTTACATGTTTGTCACTGATTATAATGCGAAAATCTCATCCAGCTCCTCTGAGCTGGGGCGCGTGCCCAGAATACAGCATGCTTTACCCCTCTGAACAGCAGCGCTGAGTCGCTGGAACAGAAAACTAGCTGCCCTGGGATCCCTAGTTACCCTGTTGAGTCTTTTGCCAAGCTCCTTGAGGAACTTAGATGTACTCTTTTTCCCATGAGCCAAGGGTCTCCGAGCCTACGGGAACAAACATATAATGATGGGCAAGTTCTCCATATTTTCTCGACTTTTGGGACTCCCTGAAGGTGGCAGCTGCCCCTCCTTCCTCCCTGGTGTATTGGAGATAGGTATCAGCCAAGGTATATATATATATATATATATATATATATATATATATATATATATATATGTGTGTGTGTGTGTGTGTGTGTGTGTGTGTGTGTGTGTGTGTGTGTGTGTGTGTAATTGTGTGTGTGTGTGTAATTGTGTGTGTGTGTGTGTGTGTAATTTGTGTGTGTGTGTGTGCGTGCTCACCTAGTTGTTGTTGCAGGGGTCGAGTCATAGCTCCTGGCCCCGCCTCTTCACTGGCCGCTACTGGGTCACTCTCCCTGCGCCATGAACTTTATCATACCTCTTCTTAAAGCTATGTATGGAACCTGCCTCCACTACATCGCTTCCTAAAATATTCCACTTCCCGACCACTCTGTGACTGAAGAAATAATTCCTAACATCCCTGTGATTCATCTGAGTCTTCAACTTCCAACTGTGACCCCTTGTTGCTGTATCCCATCTCTGGAACATTCTGTCTCTGTCCACCTTGTCAATTCCTCTCAGTATCTTATATGTCGTTATCATGTCCTCCCTATCTCTCCTGTCCTCCAGTGTCGTCAGGTCGATTTCCCTTAACCTCTCCTCGTAGGACATACCCCTTAGCTCCGGGACTAGTCTTGTTGGAAACCTTTGCATTTTCTCTAGGTTGTGTGTGTGTGTGCCGAATAGGTAAAATTGGTCAATTAGCAAGAACTCATTTAAAATTAAGTTCTTTCTAAAATTATCTCTTATACGTTTAAAAATATATTTTTTTCATTTATGCTAATGTAAAAATTAATACTATTGGACCAAGAGAACCTTAGAAAACTTACGTAATCTTATTATATCAAGGGCAATTAAATTTAGCCTAATCCAACTAAATATATTTTATACAAGTTTATAATAATTTAATAAATAACAAACACAATGAAATAAAAATAAATTCGTAAGGTTCAGAATGATTGCGAAATTATTGCGTATACAAATTTTCGCTTGCCTTATTAGGCAAGACGAG
The DNA here is from genome assembly GCA_009830355.1 of Cherax destructor. Taxonomy (NCBI): domain Eukaryota; kingdom Metazoa; phylum Arthropoda; class Malacostraca; order Decapoda; family Parastacidae; genus Cherax; species Cherax destructor. The sequence continues at coordinate 25,039 of WNWK01016368.1, read as the reverse complement.
CGTTGCTATTTAAACCAAAATCGCAAGTTTTACCTATTCGGCACGACATATATGTGTGTGTGTGTACTCGCCTAATTGTGGTTGCAGGGGTCGATTCATAGCTCCTGCTCCCACCTCTTCACTGGTCGCTACTGGGTCACTCACTTCTCCGTGAGCTTTATCATACCTCATAAGTATGTATGGATCCTGCCTCCACCACCCCACTTTCCAGACTATTCCACTTCCTGACAACTCTGTGACTCATCTGAGTCTTCAACTTTCAATTGTGACCCCTTGTCGCTGTGTCCCATCTCTGGAACATTATTTCTCTGTGCACCTTGCCGATTCCTCTCATTATTTTATATGTTGTTATCATGCCCGTTGTCCCTCCTGTCCTCCAGTGTTGTAAGGTCAATTTCCCTTGACCTCTCCTCGTAGGACATGCACCTTAGCTCCGGGACTAGTCTCATTGCAAACCTTTGAACTTTCTCTAATTTACTGACATGCTTGCCCAGGTTCCAAACTGGAGCTGCATACTCTAATGTAGGCCTGACGTACACGGTGTACAGAGTCTTGAACGATTACTTACTGTGGTATCGGAACGCTATTCTCAGGTTTGCCAGGCGCCCACTTGCTGCAGCAGTTATCTGGTTGATATGCATCTCAGATGTGCTCGGTATTATATTCACCCAAGATCCTTTTCCTTGAGTGAGGTTTGCAGTCTTTGGCCACCTAGCCTATACTCTGTCTGCGGTCTTCTTTGCCCTTCCCCAATCTTCATGGCATTACATTTAGCGGGGTTAAGTTCGAGGAGCCAGTTGTTGGGCCAGGCTTGCAGGCTGTCCAGGTCTCTTTGTAGTCCTGCCTGATCCTCAACCGATTAATTCTCCTCATTAGCTTCACATCATCTGCAAACAGGGACACTTCTGAGTCAATCCCTTCCGTCATGTCGTTCACATGTACCAAAAACAGCACTGGTTCTAGGACTGACCCCTGTGGAACCCTGCTCGTCACAGACACCCACTCTGACACCTCGTCACGTACCATGAATCGTTGTTGCCTCCCTGTCAGGTATTCTCTAATTCATTGCAGTGCCCTACCTGTTATGCGTGCCTGATCCTCTAGCTTTTGCACTAATCTCTTGTGAGGAACTGTGTCGAACAGCTAACTGGGAGAAAAAAAGGGAGAATCACAACTAACCCAGAAAAAGTCCTCATCAGCACCATCGGCTGCCTCCCATCTACCATAGAAGACAAAGGAGGTATCTCCATAAGAGGTTCACGTGTCGCTATTAGAAATCCAAACAAGATCCTGGGATACGAGATCGACAGATTGCTTCACTCCACTTCTAACATCACCAAAAAAGTGAACCTAGCTAAAGCCCGCCTCGGCCAACTATTCAGATTAAAAAAAGCCGCCTCCCACATCAAGAAGCACCTCTATAAGATGATGATCAGACCTTTGCTGGAATACCCCTACGTACCCATATCACTAACAACTAAAACCAACATGCTGCAGCTTCAACGTGTCCAGAACAAAGTCCTCCGCTTTATCACTGGGACCAGACTCAAAGACAGAATCAGGATGGAAGACCTGCATATACAACATGAAATCGCTGCAATTAATGTCAGGATAGACAAACTAAAGAAGAGACAACTATATGACATGCAGGAACTCTATGTACCTGATAGAGAAAATCCCCCAACCAATAAACACTACCGACTACGACATCAACACACCTCCCCACCGAACCCAAAGAATGACCCTACAACAAAGAGTCGGACGTTTCATTCACAAGGACAACTACCCACGACCAAGGATCCTGAGTGACCTCTCCGATTAATTAGAAGAGTTGATACCACCAGAACCATTCTACGTCCAACAACGAAGATAAATGCTCCCCAATTTTGGGTGACCTACCTTTACCAAGCTACATCTTACAACTAACCTTGTAACACTCGCAATCATCCTACTAAAGGACGGCACCTCAGAAACTGCTTAGCCAGCTCTGGGCTAGCTACAAAACACCATCGAAAGCCCAGTAACTACCACCTGTTGCAGCAGCCTTGCATCCGACCTCTTGCGCAATAAAAAAACATTGCAAATAGTATGCATTCTTCCCACTCAGTGGCATGCTGGGATACAGCTGTATAACTGTGTGCAACTGATGGGCAGAAGGCATACCTACCTCATGAAATTAACTCACGAATAACTCTACATACACTTCCCATCCCTCTCTCTCTCTTGCCTTACTGCTGTCACCCTGTCATGGAACTCCAGTAGGTTTGTGACAGGATTTCCCGTCCCTGAAACCGTCCTGGCTCATTCCTTTCTAGGTGCTCCACCACTCTTCTCCTGATAATCTTTTCCATGACTTTGCATACTATACATGTCAGTGACACTGGTCAGTAGTTTAATGCTTCGTGTCTATCTTTTTTTTTTTAAATTGGGACTACATTTGCTGTCTTTCATACCTCAGATATTCGCCCTGCTTCGATAGATGTGTTGAAGATTGTTAGTGGTACACTTAGCGATTCTGCTTCCTCTCTCAGAACCCATGGTGAGATGTTATCCAGCCCCATCGCCTTTGAGGTATCTAGTTCGCTTAGCAGCCTCTTCACTTCTTCCTCGGTTGTATTTATTGTGTCCAACACTTGATGATGTACCCCACCTCTCCGTCTTTCTGGAGTCCCTTCTGTCTCCTCTGTGAACACTTCTTTGAATCTCAAGTTGAGGTCCTCACATACTTCACGGTTGTTTCTTGTGATCTTCCCTCCTTCCTTCTTCAGCCTGATTACGTGGTCTTTGACTGTTGTTCTCCTCGTGATGTGGCTGTACAACAGCTTCGGGTCAGATTTAGCTTTCGCTGCTATGTCATTTTCGTGTTGTTGTTGGGCCTCCCTTCTTACCTGCCCATATTCATTTCTGGCTCTACGACTGCTCTCCTTATTCTCCTGGGCCCTTTGCCTTCTATACTTCTTCCATTCTCTAGCACACTTGGTTTTGCTAGACACACACATACAAACAGATACACACACACACACACACAATTCAATCGGAAGAGGACCAGGCAGAACTACAAAGGGATCTGGACAGGCTGCAAGCCTGGTCCAGCAATTGGCTCCTGGAGTTCAACCCCACCAAGTGCAAAGTCATGAAGATTGGGGAAGGGCAGAGAAGACCGCAGGCGGAGTACAGTCTAGGGGGCCAGAGACTACAAACCTCAATAAAGGAAAAAGATCTTGGGGTGAGTATAACACCAGGCACATCTCCTGAGGCGCACATCAACCAAATAACTGCTGCAGCATATGGGCGCCTAGCAAACCTAAGAACAGCATTCCGACATCTTAATAAAGAATCGTTCAGGACTCTGTACACTGTGTACGTTAGGCCCATACTGGAGTATGCAGCACCAGTTTGGAACCCACATCTAGCCAAGCACGTAAAGAAGCTAGAGAAAGTGCAAAGGTTTGCAACAAGACTAGTCCCGGAGCTAAGGGGTATGTCCTACGAGGAGAGGTTAAGGGAAATCGACCTGACGACACTGGAGGACAGGAGAGATAGGGGAGACATGATAACGACATATAAAATACTGAGAGGAATTGACAAGGTTGACAGAGACAGAATGTTCCAGAGATGGGACACAGCAACAAGGGGACACAGTTGGAAGTTGAAGACTCAGATGAATCACAGGGATGTTAGGAAGTATTTCTTCAGTCACAGAGTGGTCGGGAAGTGGAATAGCTTGGGAAGCGATGTAGTGGAGGCAGGTTCCATACATAGCTTTAAGAAGAGGTATGATAAAGCTCATGGCGCAGGGAGAGTGACCCAGTAGCGGCCAGTGAAGAGGCGGGGCCAGGAGCTATGTCTCGACCCCTGCAACCACAACTAGGTGAGTACAACTAGGTGAGTACACACATAACATGACATGACGGACGGGATAGACTTAGAAGTGTCTCTGTTCGCAGATGATGTGAAATTAATGAGGAAAATCACATCGGATGAAGACCAAGCAGGACTTCAAAGAGACCTGGACAACCTTGACATCTGGTTTAGCAACTGGCTTCTCGAATTTAACCCCACCAAATGCAAAGTCATGAGGATCGGAGAAGGGCAAAGAAGACCGCTGACAGAGTACAGGCTAGGTGGACAAAGGTTACAAACCTCATCAAAGGAGAAAGATCTTGGGGTGAGTATAACGCCAAGCACGTCTCCGGAAACACACATCAACCAGATAACCGCGGCAGCATATGGGTGACTGGCAAACCTAAGATTAGCGTTCCGTTACCTTAACAAGGAATCGTTCAAGACACTGTACACCGTATACGTCAGGCCCATACTAGAGTATGCAGCACCAGTCTGGAACCCACACCTGGTCAAGCACGTCAAGAAATTAGAGAAAGTGCAAAGGTTTGCGACAAGGCTAGTTCCACAGCTCAGGGGACTGCCCTATGAAGAAAGGTTGAGGGAAATAGGACTAACAACACTGGAGGACAGAAGGGTCAGAGGAGACATGATAACGACATACAAAATACTGCGGGGAATCGACAAGGTAGATAGTGACAGGATGTTCCAGAGAGGGAACACAGAAACAAGGGGACACAACTGGAAGCTGAAGACTCAGATGAGTCAAAGGGATGTTAGGAAGCACTTCTTCAGCCATAGAGTAGTTAGGAAGTGGAATAGTCTAGCGAACGATATAGTGGAGGCGGGAACCATACATAGTTTTAAGACAAGGTATGATAAAGCTCATGGAGTAGGGAGAGCAGAGACCCAGTAGCGGACAGCGAAGAGGCGGGGCCAGGAGCTGAGTATCGACCCCTGCAGTCACAATTAGGTGAGTACACACACACACGCACACAAACTACTACTACCTCAACCATTACTGATCACTGCAGGTCATAGGACAGACACTGAGTGCCATCCTGATGAACCATTTCCGCGGTGCCATCAACGTTCCCGCCTCTCCCCTCGCACACTAACACTGACCTCAGTCAATATCGTACCTTCCCCAGTGAATATATTGCAGGAAGTCTAGCTGCGAGACAAGAGTTTATTTCACGATTAGCGAACGGAAGACCGAGCTTCCAGCACTGTTTGCGGTGAATGCCCTACACGGATTTATCGTTAAACATAAATTTAATAACTCAATATTCTAGAACTATATTTTAGCGCATATTCTTCCATCAGTTTGCATTGTTTAATCGAAAATTAGAGAGTCCGTGAGGATGAGAGAGTGGATGAGAGAGAGGGTGGGTGAGAGTGAGAGGGTGGATGAGAGTGAGAGGATGGATGAGGTTGGGGGAGAGCGAGAGGGGTGGATGAGGGTGAATTAGTAAGAAAGAGGGTTAGTTTCTAGTGATGGGGTGGATGTGGGTCAGAGGGTTAGATAGGATGATTGGATTGGCGAGGGAGAAAGGGTGAGCGAGGGTGAAATGAGGTAGGTAGAGGTGATGGGATAGGGTGAGGGGAAAGAATAAGGGCGAATGCATGAGATAGGATGAGGGGATGAATGAGGGTGAATGAATAAGGGAGGTTGAAAATCTGAATGAGGATCAAGGTGAGGGAATAAGTAAAGATGAATGAGGGTGAGTATTTCAGTGAGGTTTAGATGATGAGTGAGGATGAGGGGACGAGTTAGCATGAGGTGATAGTAATATGAGGTATTAAGTTATTGAATGGGAATTTTGATACTGATATTGTACCAAAAAAATCACTATCCAAATTATTCAAAAAGCGCCTAAAATACACCATCAAAGAAAACACTACTGTGCTTTGCTTCCTAAAGTATGTACACTCAGTAAATAGATACACTGAGATGTGTATGACGCGTTGTGTAGTAATTTTGATGGGTGGTGTAACGTACATGTGATAGGCAACGTAAATAACCCACGTGCAGTCAATTGCTTTTATTCATAACAACCAACATAAATAAACCAACGTACATAATTACGTACTGACAAAAAATGGAAGAGTTTCTATGTCACATACATTTTGAAATGTGTTAAAAATGGTTCTCTCAAAGGGAGACATTAAAAACATTCATGAAAAGCACTTGTCATATTTTTCACGTTGCTGAAAATATGTAAAAAGTAATAAATAATAAAACGCAATAATAAAATGTAGTATTGAAATGTGACTGTACGATAAATTAGGCAGCAAAATAGATGACAAAATAACAATTATTTTAAATACCTCTCACAATAAATATAAATGTTATAGAAATTCTGCATCAGTTTTATAAGCAAGCGAGTCAAGAAATTAAATTATAATCGCAAAAAAAAACTATGCATGTTAATAGCGGTGTTTCTCTGAATAATGACACGTAATCTACTTCAATATTTTCAACAAAGTTAATTTTTTCCGAATATATTGTCTTCATCAGTTTGTAAAATTTGTGTTATCATAGTTATTTTATATTTACTTTAAGTACATAGACTGCTCTTATTTTAATGAACTCCGACAATTTAGACAAATATAGATGAAGTATTATCAAATATATTATTTTCTATCACTATATATAAAAATGATAACGACTTTGTTGCCAGTTCTAGGGTTCTTAAAATAGAAGATGAATGAATTGATAATTTCACAATCGCGCGAATGATTTTTTAGGAAAAAATCTCATGTGACAAATACAAAACAGCAGCATCATTACGCAAAGTCACATTGCTGACTCCAGCTTGACTATTTATTGCGTTATGAAAGAAAACGATACCTGTACTGTACATGGATGTAATGGTGTAAGGTAATTTAAAGCTTAGTTACCACTGTACGTAGGCAGGAAAATAAAATAAAATGATCGAATGTTTAAATTTTGATCCAAAAAACTTCTTCCTCACTCTGTAACAGGGCATTCATGCGTCATATTTCAGAATTTTTCTTGCTGTTTTGGTCAAAGTATTTCACGAGTAATATTGACATATTCTTGCATATCTTCACTTAGCGGTGAATATGATACAAAACTAAGAAGTAAATAGAATGAAACCATTTTAGTCCAAGTATGATGTGTCACCCTATCTTTAATGTTTAGTAATGACAATCCACTACCATTAAGGCAGAGAATGATTGATAGGAATCAGCATCATCTCAGACACTGGTCAATGACATTACAACTACATACCATATTTGTAAACCCTATCAATGTTAAATATTACAAAACCTGCTCCTGAAATAATGTATGTAGTCTAATGTAATGACTTAGGTTAGGTAAGGTTTGTCACGAAGCAGGACAAGTGTATCCTGACGCAGGTCTTAGTTATATGATGACCCGTAGCTGGAGCTTTTAGGTCATCTGACCGAGTCCTTCCGCTGACTTACGGGTCCTCTCCTTTAGAAAGTAAGGTTTAAAGTGGAAGGTTATCAGCATATTACTACAAAATGCAATAGACAAATACATTCTGATAATGACATTGTTAATTAAATATATTGGGGGAGTTTGTGTGTGTTTCTCTTCAGAATGTCTGGAGCACTTTGAGACAAACGCCTGGGTACGAAACATGAGTCACCCATCACCCTGTGGGGGAAACAAATCACCCATCACCCTGAGTGGGAAACAAATCACCCATCACCCTGAGTAAGAAACAAATCACCCATCACCCTGAGTGGAAGCAAATCACCCATCACCCAGAGTGGAAACAAATCACCCATCACCCTGAGTGGAAACAAATCACCCATCACCCTGAGTGGGAAACAAATCACCCATCACCCTGAGTGGGAAACAAATCACCCATCACCCTGAGTGGGAAACAAATCACCCATCACCCTGAGTGGGAAACAAATCACCCATCACCCTGAGTGGGAAACAAATCACCCATCACCCTGAGTGGGAAACAAATCACCCATCACCCTGAGTGGGAAACAAATCACCCATCACCCTGAGTGGGAAACAAATCACCCATCACCCTGAGTAAGAAACAAATCACCCATCACCCTGAGTAAGAAACAAATCACCCATCACCCTGAGTGGGAAGCAAATCACCCATCACCCTGAGTGGGAAACAAATCACCCATCACCCTGAGTGGGAAACATGCGCCATCAATCAGTGTTTGTGGAAAAAAGCTGTTGACTTACCTTTGTTGAAAATATAAGCCACCCACCACCCTGAATGGAAAATATAAGCCACCCACCACCCTGAATGGAAAATATAAGCCACCCACCACCCTGAATGGAAAATATAAGCCACCCACCACCCTGAATGGAAAATATAAGCCACCCACCACCCTGAATGGAAAATATAAGCCACCCACCACCCTGAATGGAAAATATAAGCCACCCACCACCCTGAATGAAAATATAAGCCACCCACCACCCTTTGGTAAAAATATAAGCCACCTATCACCCTGGGACCGTGGGGTGAAAATAGAAGCCACTTACAACCCTGAATGGGAAATGTAAGCCACTCACTAGACTGGTTTAGAAATATAAGTTGAAACATACGCCACTAACCACCCTGGGTGGGAAACAAAAAACCCACTACTCTTAATAGGAAGCTTAAGCCACCCAATGGAAGATTTAAGCCACCTACCACCCATTTTCATGAGTGGGAAATATAAGACTAAACTTAGCAGCCACGACCGTCTCTCCGCTCTGCTGCTGTCAACCTTTGACCAGCACCCAGCACCCCTCCGCCTATATCTCCACCACCCAGCCTCGCACCACCACCCACAGCTGCTGCTCTTCATCAACCACCCTCCACCAACCATTCCACCACCACCCCTGCAGCCATCTCTTCTAAAGGCTCATGCATTCAACGCAGAGGCTAACCCCTATCTGCCGGTCCACCTGCACTCTTCCCACCTCCCCGCCCACTCACACGCCCAGTCGCCAACTCACACGCCCACTTCTTCATCCGCCACGCAGGCCAACACAAGCCGCACACCACCACCTGCCACTACCACCACTGCTATCGCCTGACCTCCATATTCACCACCTGAATCGATGTAGCAAGGAAATGTACAAGTCATACTGTTATAGGAAAATATAATACCGGAAAACCGAGTGGCCCGAAGTAGTATTAGTAGTAGTAAAGAAATAGATAATAAAAAGAACATTACTGGGTAATATACTTCACATGTCTCACGAAATCGTAATGACGGTAATGACGGTCTGGAGTTTTGAGACTCTCTGACCGCGGGTTCGAACCCCACCCGTGGTATGGTTTGTTTACTTCACATGTGCTAGTGAGATGAGTTTAGTATTCGTTGGCCAACCAGAAATGTTCTATAACATCCAGGGTCACAGCAGAGGGCAGAACTAAGTGGGTAATTAAGGTGGGTTTGCAGTATAGCAGTTCTTGAATTTCTTGAAGGATGATCTGGAGAGGTGGGACAGCTCAATAAGGCAGGTCGTGACGTATTCCGGGACTTGTTTCGGCGAGAAGAGGAATGGTGGTGCAGAGGCGAATTTTACTGTGCCTTCACATAGTCTAGAAAACAAGGTTGTCCCATTCCAGTCATCTGGCATATATGTCACCTTCTTCCTCTTACTCAAACGAATCTGTAGGATGAGCTGCTGTGGTCTCAGCAGCGGCGAATGGCTGGCCGTGAAGAAGGTTGGGAGGCTTGAGAAAATGGCTGTGGCTGGGCCGGTGTAGTGGAGTCATTAGGTGACGGCTGGCAGTGTATGAGAGGTGGTACTGGAGACTTGGAAGGCATTGGCTGGTTGCAGAGATGAGTTGGTTTCAGTGGTAGGCGGCTTCTCAGCAGCTGGAGTTGGTTGAAGAACAGCTGGTTGGGCAGTAGAAGAGATGAGGTCAGCTGGGGCAGTGAAGTTAATGTTAGGGATGATCTTCAAAATGTCGGTAGAAAGTTCAGAGTCGGGAAACTTGAAGCTTGGCATGTTGTTGAGAAAGAATAGCTTACCTCACCTGTCTGCAGTATATAAGCCTCTTCTTCGTGCATATGCTGTATTCTTATCAAGATTGATGGACTGATTACAGCGACTCCTGGCTGAGGAACTGATTACCTCAAACTCCTGATCTTCACCATTCTTCTTTGTAGTGGACTGATGAAGCCACTGTGTGGCCAGAAAAGGAGGATTACCAATGGTAAATTTATATCACCCCTTAGGAAACAACCTGGACTGGAAAGAAAGCTACTTAAAAACTGAGATTGTTGCGGACTCCCAAAAGCCACCGATACTAAAACTAACAGGAAAAGCCCTCCAGAACAGCAGTAAACAACATAGTACTGCTACAACTACCACTACTAGTATTACTACTACTACTACTTACAACGATTATATAATGCCTTGCACTTCATGCTAATACCTATATACCCCGTGTCCTTGCGTTGTTTCCAACAGCTTAACAAAGTTCTTGGAAAGCGAAACGTTGCCACAGTAAAAATGTCGCATTAGTTGTACATGTGTTCTTATACCCAACACTAAGCAACATAACTTCATTAGTCTTTCGTAACATTCAAGGTCTTAATACGAGTAACAGCAACAAAATACTGTTTATCATTGATCTCACTGAATTTAATGTAATGCTTTCAGCCTTAGCAGAGACCCACGTTCCACATAGAGATTGTTTCAGGAAAGTAGACACTCACGGAATAGGAGGAGAATTTTGTTTTTCCTGGACAGAGGCGTGATTAAGAGATAGACAACAGAGTTTGCATAAATGGGGAGAAATCAAGGTGGGGAAGCGTCATAAGCGGTGTTCTACAGTAGTCATTGTTGGGCTCTTTGTTCACAATATGCATAAACGACAGACGAGGGAATAACTAGAGACAAGCAAGTTTGCCGATGACAAAAATAGGCCGTCGGATAAATTCTGACGAGGACACTAGAGCGCTTCAGGAAGAAGTGGAAGATTCAGTTTAATATAGACAAATGCAAAGTTCTAAGCCTTGGAAAAGAACATATCTATGCCCATAAAAAATAATGTAGATCTTAATCACTCTGAATGCGAAAAAGATTTACGAGTTCTGGTTAGCAGTAATCTAAAGCCAAGACAACAGTGCCTAAGTGAGTACAAGAAAGCGAATAGAGTTCTTGGCTTCTTTTCAAGAAGTATAAACAGCAGGAATCCTCAAGTTATTATTCAACTCTGTATATCGTTGGTTAGGCCTTAAGATTAAGCTGCACAGTTCTGATCAACTTATTACAGAATGCACATAAATCATTGGAAAACGTACAGAAGTATGACAAAGTTGACCCCATGTATCAGGAATCTTTCCAGAGAGGATAGGCTGAGGGCACTGAATCTACTCTCTCTAAAAAGGCGTAGAATTAGGGGGATATGATTGAGGGGTATAAATGGAAAACAGGGATATAGGAAACCATTGGTTTGGTAATAGAGTTGTGGATGAATTGAACAAACTCCAGAGTAGTGTCATTGAAACTGAAATCTTGTGTAGCTATTCAGACAAGTGTGGAAAAAGACACTATGTAGAGTTCATGAATGTCCTGAACTGTACATAGTCTTTCTCTACATGTTGGTATCACCATTCCATTTATCTGGTTATACAAGTACATGAGGGGGGTGTGGGTGGGCGTGAGTAGGACCTGGTGCAGAAGTCTTTTTTTATGAGAAACGGCGACAAGGATATGACAGTCACCCGCGAAAAACATACTCTAAACTTTTTTTTTTGACACTTATTTATAATCTTCAGGTTCGTTTTACCTAAATTATGCATTTATCAGTTTTCTGCATTATGCAGACAAATTTTAAAGAATGAAAACTTTAACCAAACACAAAATGCAAAACATCATATAAACATTTCTTATAATTTAAAAATTCTTTAATACACAATAATTAGGCACAATATGATCACTTTAATGATCATAAAGAATTCAATAATTAGTAGAGACCTCAGCAAATACATATATTACTCCCTAACTTGTCATAATGTACAGAGAATCCTCAAAATTACTCCTGGTTGCACCGGTGCTCTTCAGCTTCAGGGCTGAAGGAATGATTGCCTCATCTCTTGTATATAATTCTACATTCGTCACATTATGCCCTTGTAATGATAAAGCCACTGGTTGATGAAACGTCTACAAATAAATATACCCAGGTATTGCATATGTGTCTGATTCTTCATCTTATTGGTATTGTGTTCCATTCATGTACCACATTAATATGTACATTATAAGGTTTACAGTTATTTTGCAATAGCTACATTGAATCAGCACCTTCTCAGTTATCTTACGGTCCTAGTATCAAAAAAATAGGTGACAACGCTAATTTATCTCACTGAGGCATTTTTCCAAAAACAACAAAGTTTTCTCCCTCCTCCCTTTGTTTACATCATATAATCAGCCAAACACATTCCAACGTAACATGCAGATTACATTCCATGCTTAAAAAAAAATGACTTCCATAATAATAGAGCCCTAGCCATATCCAAACATCACTGCAAGTCGGTAGTTTATTGATGGCGGCTACTTACCATTAACTGTAGTCCAAAGACATCTAGACTACGTTCCAAATCATAGGTGATTTTAAGTTAATTTATACTTATAGACAAATTTTTCCACTAGTTAACAAATACTGGGATTTTATTCAGGCAAAACTGCCAAAGCTTCACCACCACGGCACAGTGCCAGCGTCGGAGGTGATGGTGATAGTAATGAAAGGTGTTTACCTGGAGAGAATTCCAGGGGTCAACGCCCCTGCGGCCCGGTCTGTGACCAGGCCTCATGTTGGACCAGAGCCTGATCAACCAGGCTGTTACTGCTGGCCGCAGGCAGTCCAACGTACGAGCCACAGCCTGACTGGTCAGGTACCGACTTTAGGTGCCCGTCCAGTGCCTGCTTGAAGACAGCCAGGGGTTTGTTGGTAATCCCCCTTATGTATGCTGGGAGGCAGTTGAACAATCTTGGGCCCCTGACACTTATTGTGTTGTCCCTCAACGTGCTAGTGGCACCCCTGCTTTTCATTGGGGGGATGTTACATCGCCTGCCGAGTCTTTTGCTTTCGTAGGGAGTGATTTTCGTGTGCAAGTTTGGTACTAATCCCTCGAGAATTTTCCACGTGTATATAACAATGTATCTCTCCCGCCTGCGTTCTAGGGAGTATAGTGGAAAAATAAACACATAAGCAGTATAATGTGATCCTTTATTGACAACGTTTCGCCCACGCAGTGGGCTTTATCGAGTCACATACAGATCTACCTGGAAAATGAGCAACATGGAGATATATATAGGGTACAGTCAGGTGGAGAATGCTGGGTCAGGTGGAGAAAGCTGCATGTGAGTCTTAAAAGTAGTGTGATAGTTAAAAACATAGTGTGACTTAAAGGACCTGCAGTGTACCATTCTTGAGTTCTAGGTGGGATAGCGTTGAAGAAGTTTCTTGGCAATAGGTTCAGCTATGTTGTAGAAGCCGTTGTTCTGGTTGAAGTTGTTGGATATACAGATGAGTGATGATTCAAGGATTCTTCGGTATTGCGTGTTGTCTTCTCTGGCGATGAGTCTTGCGTTTCTGTAGTTGATTAAATGGTTGTGTAAATTTCGGTGTTGAACACAGGCATTTCCATTGTGTCGGTATTTTATACCATTTATTTCCAGGGAGTACAGGTTTAGAAACTTCAAGCGTTCCCAATAATTGAGGTGGTTTATCGCAGTTATGAGTGCCGTGAAGGTTCTCTGCACATTTTCAAGGTCAGCAATTTCACCCGCCTTGAAAGGTGCAGTTAGTGTGCAGCAATATTCCAGCCTAGATAGAACAAGCGATTTGTAAAGTGTCAACATGGGCTTTGCATCCCTGGTTTTGAAGGTGTAGTGCTAAAAGTGAACTGAGGCGTTAAATGAAGGCATTATTTTTTTATTCTGTGCCATCTTCAAATCAATACAATGTACCAATGTTTCTTTCGAAGATAGGGTAACCAATGATCGTTCAATATATAATATATATATATATATATATATATATATATATATATATATATATATATATATATATATATAATAATGTGCTGAATAGATACAACTGGCCAATTAGCAAGAATTCCTTTAAAATTAAGTCCTTTCTAAAATTTTCTCTTATAAGTTTAAAGTTATATTTTTTCTTTTATGTTAATTTAAAAAATAATAATTTTGTAAAAAAAAAAATAGAAAACTTACCTAACCTTATTATAAGAAGCTCAATTTAATTTAGCCTAATCCAACTAAATATATTTTAGATAAGTTTACAATAATTTAATAATAAACAAACACAGTGAAATATATTTTTTTCGTTAGGTTCTGAATGATTTTTGCGATATTATTGCATACACAAATTTTCGCTTGGCTTATTCGGCAAGAAGATCGTTGCTATTTAAGCCGAAATAGCAACGACATATATATTTATTTTACAAACGATAGTCAGACATTATGCGAGAACGATGCTATCTACCTTAGTGGTGCTAACTTCCATGTTAAAAATATCTTGGTAAAGATATCTCTCTTGGTAAAGTTATCTGCCTTAGTGATGCTGTCTGCCTTAGTGATGCTGTCTGCCTTAGTGATGCTGTCTGCCTTAGTGATGCTGTCTGCCTTAGTGATGCTGTCTGCCTTAGTGATGCTGTCTGCCTTAGTGATGCTGTCTGCCTTAGTGATGCAGTCTGCCTTAGTGATGCAGTCTGCCTTAGTGATGCAGTCTGCCTTAGTGATGCAGTCTGCCTTGGTGAAGATGTCTGCCATGGGGATGCTGTCTGCCATGGGGATGCTGTCTGCCATGGGGATGCTGTCTGCCATGGGGATGCTGTCTGCCATGGGGATGCTGTCTGCCATGGGGATGCTGTCTGCCATGGGGATGCTGTCTGCCATGGGGATGCTGTCTGCCATGGGGATGCTGTCTGCCTTGGGGATGCTGTCTGCCATGGGGATGCTGTCTGCCATGGGGATGCTGTCTGCCTTGGGGATGCTGTCTGCCTTGGGGATGCTGTCTGCCATGGGGATGCTGTCTGCCATGGGGATGCTGTCTGCCATGGGATGCTGTCTGCCATGGGGATGCTGTCTGCCATGGGGATGCTGTCTGCCATGGGGATGCTGTCTGCCATGGGGATGCTGTCTGCCATGGGGATGCTGTCTGCCATGGGGATGCTGTCTGCCATGGGGATGCTGTCTGCCATGGGGATGCTGTCTGCCATGGGGATGCTGTCTGCCATGGGGATGCTGTCTGCCATGGGGATGCTGTCTGCCATGGGGATGCTGTCTGCCATGGGGATGCTGTCTGCCATGGGGATGCTGTCTGCCATGGGGATGCTGTCTGCCATGGGGATGCTGTCTGCCATGGGGATGCTGTCTGCCATGGGGATGCTGTCTGCCATGGGGATGCTGTCTGCCATGGGGATGCTGTCTGCCATGGGGATGCTGTCTGCCATGGGGATGCTGTCTGCCATGGGGATGCTGTCTGCCATGGGGATGCTGTCTGCCATGGGGATGCTGTCTGCCATGGGGATGCTGTCTGCCATGGGGATGCTGTCTGCCATGGGGATGCTGTCTGCCATGGGGATGCTGTCTGCCATGGGGATGCTGTCTGCCATGGGGATGCTGTCTGCCATGGGGATGCTGTCTGCCATGGGGATGCTGTCTGCCATGGGGATGCTGTCTGCCATGGGGATGCTGTCTGCCATGGGGATGCTGTCTGCCATGGGGATGCTGTCTGCCATGGGGATGCTGTCTGCCATGGGGATGCTGTCTGCCATGGGGATGCTGTCTGCCATGGGGATGCTGTCTGCCATGGGGATGCTGTCTGCCATGGGGATGCTGTCTGCCATGGGGATGCTGTCTGCCATGGGGATGCTGTCTGCCATGGGGATGCTGTCTGCCATGGGGATGCTGTCTGCCATGGGGATGCTGTCTGCCATGGGGATGCTGTCTGCCATGGGGATGCTGTCTGCCATGGGGATGCTGTCTGCCATGGGGATGCTGTCTGCCATGGGGATGCTGTCTGCCATGGGGATGCTGTCTGCCATGGGGATGCTGTCTGCCATGGGGATGCTGTCTGCCATGGGGATGCTGTCTGCCTTGGTGATGCCGTCTGCTAAGACATTCCAGGACAGGAAGTTTATATTCTTGAGGGGAAAACATTTTACACTCCCTTGAGAGGGAAGTATATTCTGCCAGAGACGGAAGCTTACTCCCTGCAGGGAGTGTGCATCATTCAGGAGAGAAAGTTCACACCCCCTGGGAGGAAACTTTACGTTCCCATGAAAGTGATTTCGCACCCTCTACGAAGGGGAGTTAGCACCATTCAGAAATGGACGTTTACACTCTATTTGGAGGGGAGATAACAGACTCCAGGGAAGGTAATGTACACACTAGAGGGAGGGAAGTTTATCTTCTCTAGTGAAGGAAGAGTTCACCTTCTAGTGAGATAAATCCACAGCTGACAGGGAGAGCGGACTACTGTGAGTGAAGTCTACATCCAGTAGAAAGGGAAGTCTAAACTTTCTTGTGAGGGAAGTTCGTAGTGTAAAGACTGTGAAATGAAAGGAGAACAAATTCTTGAAAAAACTTCTCTCTCCTTTGTTGGCTTTGTTGTTGGGAAAGCGGTAATTGTTTGTCCAAAATTAAGTTGCGTTTAGATTTCCATGAGTTTAATAACACACGAAATCGTAGTGACACGATATTAAACAAACCACGGTACGGGTGGGGATTGAACTCACGGACAATGAGTCGTAAAACTCCAGGCTAGCGCGTAAGTCAGCTGGCCCAGTGGCTTACGCGCTGGCCTGGAGTTAAGTTTCACTTGCCACGAGTTCAATCCCCACCCGTACAGTGGCCTGTGTTTAATAATTTCTTTACTATTAATTGGCAACAGCTTCACAAAGTTTTTATTTTTAAGTCAATATTTTTTTGCGTTTACCCACGCAAAAACTTCTGCATTTATGCTCCACAATTCATTATGCGTTTATGCTCAACAATACAGTTAATGTTTATGCCCCAGAATATTTTGACTGATATTTATTATTTCCTTTTGCATCTGCGTTGTATTCCTCCAGATTAATTTTCCCATAAATCCAAACACAGACTCCCTGTTTTAAATTGTGTTCGTTCACGATAATGTGAAAAAGAATATTTTTTAATAAAATATTTCTCTAGCGATGTAACGCATTCAGATATTCATGTATATGTAAAACTTGACCTCAGTTGAAACAAACCCTTGAGGAGACAGGATATGCAGGTGCCTAGATGTCAGTGAAAGGTTCTTAAAGGAATTGAAGATACGGTCCCATACCTTGGACCGGAAATGATTACCTCCCAGTTCCCGGGTACCACATGATCCTGAATGTATTACCAATGAGAGAAAGCACAGCACTCACACAGACTGACGAGACTAATCAGCTGATATAATACAGAGAACCTAGGCCCTAAGGAAGTATTTACATAAAGAAATAGCACGAGACACTGATAAATAACTTTACGTTCAAGCAGTGTACCATTTTGTGTTCACACTTGTACACAAACCTACTTATGATGCATTTGTGCTCCACACTTGTATCACACGTTGTGCATGTGTTCACAGTTGGAAAAGTTTATTGCAAAAGTGTTCACACGTGTACATTCACATTGTACATTCGCATTATTCATTTATGTTGACCACTGTACGCTCACATTGTACATCTATGGTTCCAGACGTATACTCCCACTGTACACTTCTATTCACTTATGCACACACACATTGTACGCTGTACAACAATGAACACAAATGTGCAACCGAGTGCACATTATGGAGATTATGAAGATCAGGTTAGGAGGCTTGGCCTTAAATAGGCGACAGCTGAAAGGGACGGGTAGCAGACGAGGGCATAGTCACTGGTAGGCGGGATTCCCCAGTGTAAGTCATACCCAAAGAGATGGGTTAGTTGTAGTAGAAGTCGTAGCCGTGAAGAAGGTTATGTGCAGGTCCTCAGAATCGACTCCATGATGTTGCTGTCTGACAAGTTGTACAAGAATGGTATACAATACCGACAATATGAAATTTAGACACATGTGCAACATCTGGGTATCTTTATAGTAAACGTTTCGCCATCCAGTGCCTTTATCAATACAAAATCCTAGGACATAATATGAAGAGAGTAGAACTATATACAAAAGATGAGGTAATCAGTCCCTCGGCCTTGGAGTTAATTTCATATTGTCGGTATTGTATACCTTTCTTGTACAACACCATGTAGTCGGCAAAACCCAGTGCGGGAATTCCCTGCCCATACCCGTGAAGCGCTTTGCCATAGTTGTTTTTAGTGACCATTAGCGCCTCATTGAGCAGCATATTAAACAATACACATGAGAGGATCACACTGTTACACCCATGTATTTATGGTCACTTTTGCCTATAACGATAGCTGTGGGTCCGTTATTGGTAGATGTAATATATATATTCTTTCTGGGGCTCCATGATTTAGTGAGGTACTGTGTACAGATGAATAGTTGACCAAATCGTATTTCTTAGCAAGAAATAATGCCGACAATGGTTTGAATGTTCTTATTTTCGCTAATAACAGAATTTAGCAGTAATAAATTCTGTGCCAATCAGTTGATGGGAAAAAAAGGCCCTTTGTGCCTGACGAAGCGGAACCCGCCTGACGAGACGCTTACACTCGATGAAACACCGCAAATGGATATCGTATATCGTAAGGAAGGGGTCTAAACTCACCCAGGTTTTGGGGTTTAGCTTTCATCGGGAGTGACACGGTATATGTTCCTCTTAATTGCACATTGAGGTAACCTACATACATCCATACATTATAAATGGATGTCCACATATCCATACTCAAAATCAATATGTCACTAACCACCAATTGCTTGGTCCTGGAGATGATGCCGATTTGAACCTCTCATAGCCTTCTCGACCTCCAAGCTCTCACTTGGGAGCCCCAGTTGTCAACGTTGTTCTTTAACCAAGTTAATGATTTCCTTATTATCATGCATTAACAGACGTGCAAAGAGGCCCAACCAAAATTCTTGTAGTTGTTCATCACTAATATTTCTCGTAGCATCTGCACTTTTAGTGTCCCACGGTTAAAAAACAATAATTAAATATATCTTCCAATAAGGGAACCCCCAACTGTCGTTCTAGACAGAACTGACCATATAAATGAAGGGGTGAAACAGGGTTATTTCGTCTCATGTGTATTGTTTAATATGGTGTAAATGAGGCGAATGATTCTTAACAACTCTCACAAAATGCTTCAAGGGACTGTCTTTTGCCGACGACATGGTGTTGATGGCGAAGCTCGATGTGGACCTAAATCTACAACTGAAACCCTTCCCCTGTATCTAGCGGCTGAGGAACTAGGACCAAACCTGGAGAAATGTGCACAATGTGTTTACTTCTGTACATACATAATATGTACTTGTGTTCACCCCTGTGAATTCACAATGTAAACTGGTATTCACACCTGACTACACACTTTATAAACATGTGTTCACATATGTGCACTTACACTACTCATTTGTGTTTACATCGTTACACAGTGTAAAGGGGTGAATACACATGTGTTGACTCCTGTACACATAGGGGTCAGCACACAATGTATGTACATTGTGCGCTGTAGGTACACAGTGCCTTTTTCAACTTGTGCATACATTGTAAATTTGTGTTCACCACCAAACACAACCTGGAGACAACCACAACTACTGATGACACCACCAAACACAACCAGGAGACAACCATAACTACCGATGACGCCACCAAACACAACCTGGAGACAACCATAACTACTGATGACACCACCAAACACAACCTGGAGACAACCATAACTACTGATGACACCACAAAACACAACTTGGATACAACCATAACTACTGATGACACCACCAAACACAACCTGGAGACAACCATAACTACCGATGACACCACCAAACACAACCTGGAGACAACCATAACTACTGATGACACCACCAAACACAACCTGGAGACAACCATAACTACTGATGACACCACCAAACACAACCTGGAGACAACCAAACTACTGATGACACCAAACACAACCTGAGCAACCAAACTACTGATACACCACAACACAACCTGGAGACAACCATAACTACTGATGACACCACCAAACACAACCTGGAGACAACCATAACTACTGATGACACCACCAAACACACCTCCCGACTAGGCTTTTTAATCTAAAAATTTGAAAGCTGTTTTTTTTTCTATACATATGAGATCATCTATATCGTTTAGATCAGAGGATAGCACCCTCATCCCCCCACAGTTGGTAGGGTGGAGAACTGCCTGTCTTCCAACCGAGATGACGACCCTATTTGCATCCCTGCATGGTCGTTAGGGGTGAGGGCTGCATGTCTTTCCGCCTAGATGATGACCATTACATGCATCCTCCTCCGTAGAAGCCTCTAGCCATCAGGTGTGACAGCTGTGCCATCTGAGCTGCTTTATAATGGAAAAAGCATTATCGGTAAAGTTATCCAGGCAGAGGTGGTCTGGAGAGGTTAACGCTTATCGTCAAGCTCACGTACACGCACACTGTCATATTTATATACAACATGCATAATCACATGTACATGCGTGCATACACAAATTCGCAACGAAATACACGATTTCTAACACACACACACGCACAGGCGCACGCACACACACACATACGCCGCACACACACACACACACAGGTGGCGTTAAATTAGAGGGCAGTGTCACTAACAGACATAGTAAGATAATGGAGAAGATTATCGGGAAACGAATGGTGGATCACCTGGAGAGGAGTGGATACATAAATAATAACCAACACAGTTTTCGAGATGGTAAAGCCTCTCTCACAAGTCTACTAGGGTCTATAATAAGGTAACGAAAGTTAGGTAGAAGAGAGAGGGATGGAAAGCATATTTTTGGACTGTAAGGAGTTTATTAAAGTACCTCACAAGAGACTGTTACAAAAGCTGAAGGAGCAAGCAGGAATTACAAGGAAACCACTAAAGTGGACCAAGGAATATTTAACGGGAAGGAATCAACTAGCGTGACAAGAGGGGCTCCACATGCATTCCTTAAGAACCCTTGAAAAAAGCTCATCAGGGCCTGGCGATTTATTTTGCTTCAAACGGTCTATCTGTTTGATAACCATTTCGCTAGTGACTGTGATACTACATAATTTATCTTCTTCAGGCCCACTAAAATACCTAATTCTTGGGATATTATTAGTGTCTTCCTGAGTGAAAACCGAGAGAAAATAATTAATAAAAATAGAGCACATTTCATTCTCTTTGTCAGTAAGATACCCATAATTATTTTTAAGGGGACCTATCTTATCTCTAACTTTTGTTCTGTACACCTGGAAAAAACTTTTGGGTTAGTTTTCGAATCCGTAGCAACTTTAATTTCGTAGTCCCGCTTAGCTTTTCTTATCCCTTTTAACGTCCTCTTAATGTCAATATACTGATTCGTAAGATGACCCTCACCTCTTTTGATACGCCTATAAATTCCTTTCTTCTGCCCTAAAAGATATTTGAGCCTATTATTCATCCATTTTGGGTCATTTCTATTCGATCTAATTTCTTTATATGGGATAAATGTTTTTGGGCAGCATGTATAGTGTTCAGAAAACTGTCATATTGATAGCTCTCTTCATTACCCCAGTCCACAGATGATAAGTGTTCTCTAAGTCCATTGTAATCTGCTAAGCGAAAATCTGGGACCGTTACTGAGTTATTCCTACTATGAAACTTCCATTCAATGCCAAAGGTAATTGATTTGTGGTCGCTTGCGCCGAGTTCCTCTGTAATTTCTAAATTATTACCAAGGGTTTCCTTGTTTGCCAGAACTAAGTCAAGCAGATTATTTCCCCTTGTAGGTTCTGTCACAAACTGCTTCAAAAACAATCTTGAACTACTTCTAAGAAATCGTTAGATTCTAAATTCCCAGTCAAAAAATTCCAATCAATTTGACTAAAGTTGAAGTCACCCAGAATAACTACGTTATCGTGCATTGTGGCCTTAACAATTTCCTCCCATAGTAGTCTCCCTTGGTCCCTATCTAAGTTTGGGGGACGGTATATCACACCTAAAATCAATTTTTCATGCCCCTCTGAAAATTCTATCCAGACAGACTCTGTATGTGTTAATTCAGACTTTATACCCATTTTTATACAACAATTTAAATGATCACGGACATAGAGTGCCACCCCACCCCCCTTCCCGATACTTCTGTCTACTTGGAACAATTTAAAACCCTGAATGTGACATTCGGTAGGCCAGTCCCGATTTTTCATATTAAACCATGTTTCAGTTATTGCAAAAACATCAATATTTCCTGTACTTGCAACTACTCTCAACTCGTCCATCTTATTCCTAGCACTACGACTATTGGTGTAATATACACTTAAAGACCCTCCTTTCTCTTTACCCTTCCTGCTCATTTCTGTTTTTCCCTTATACCATGTTCTTATGTTAAAGGAAGTTCTCGTCTGTATCCATGTAGCAAGAACTCTTCTGATCATTGACTCATGGGTTTGCTTAATTTATTTGGCTTTATTTGTTGAAGCTAAATTGACGATGGTATGCAGCATCGACAAGTTCATCAATAAGACACATGAGCAATACATAGGTACCTTTATTGCCGAGAAGTTCCGTCTGCACTATAGACTTCTTCAGTAGAATACCGGCGAATACAAAACTGGAGGTAGTAGTAGTTCTGACGTGATCAGTCTGTCACCTTATCACAAGCGTTCTGATCACCTCTATTCGACTATAAGGGCTGGATCAAAAAATGTGATACAAATGAAATAATTGTCCGATTTCAATTATTTTTTTATTGGAAGTTAAGGTGGTCATAAGTCTATACTAGAAGGTCGACGAAGTTTGTCTAAAAGAGAAACAAATAACGATTTTTGGAATGGCAACATTGTATTTCCTTTTTAGCAAAAGTGGTAACAGTTAGGATGTTGTAGCTGACTTTACACGAACAAGTAAAGGTTAAAGACGAATTATATTTTGATAAATAAACATTATATCATTGTCTTGTATCCCCAATTATTTTTTTTTTGATGTTTTTGTTTTTAAAAAACAAACTGTAAAGGCTATTATTACCAATATAAAAAATAAAATTGTAAAACATGACTCCCAAATAGTGTGTAAAAATCATAAGAATATTTGCATAAACAATGAAGAACAAAGCACCAATAGGAGAATAATTTCCTTTGAGAAAAACGATAAAAATGACAAAATGTGATTGATGGCCATGAAACTTGATCATTGGCCCTCCAATGATCACGTTTTAAGCTTGTACTAAGTACAAGCTAATAACACGATAGTAGATATTGTTGGCATCATTATATCATTATTATACCTTATCTAGGCCTTCACTTCATTTTCTTTGGGTGCAATAGGGCAGAGCAACATCGTGACACACATTGCTCTTCATTCTCTCGCATCTACCAGCTGACTTAGGACGTGTATTTTTCAAAGATTTACACAAAAATATATTCAGAAAACCAAAAAATAAAATAACCAGAACAACACTATTTGTGACAGTTCGTCCTTGTGATCACGTCATAGCATATAAGAAAATAGCAATAAAAAACCCTTAGGAAATTCGTATAGACAAAAATGATTCCCATGTATTGCTAATGTATGTTATCCATCTAGAGGCGCTATTGTTGCTGTATATACCTCTGTTCCTTTAAATGTTTGAAAACACCTGTTTTTGACGAATCTTTTTAAACCATCGATCGTACCCACCAAGGTAAAGCTTTCCAAAGCAAAAAAACATTCAACTTCAGTCTATTTCTCTTTCGAAAAGTGCATGAACATTACATGCCATATGACAGATCAAATAGCAACACTGCAGTTATTTTTAAAAGTGCAGTCATTTTTAAAAGTGCAGTTATTTTTAAAAGTGCAGTCATTTTTAAAAGTGCAGTTATTTTTAAAAGTGGTGTCATTGTGCTTCCCACCTGTAAAAGTCAAAACTAGATTTCCGTTTTACCTAAATAAGATCATGGATAATAAATATTTCTCTTAAACATCTGGACAAATTCCCCATAAAAGCATTCCTTAACTCGCCCAGGTAACACGCTAATACATAATTTGCAGAACAAATATTATTATTTGACGTATTTACGATTGTATGAACATATCAGGAATGGCACTAAACAGCTCAGATTCCGGCAGCCTCTCCCTGGAACCGCCCTTGACGTTGCTGCAATCGTGTCCAGAGTGGCTGAAGATAGCGAGTAATTTGAGTTAACTCTGATCTAGTATGTAGGAATACCTGGAAAACAGTGATTACTCACGTGGGTTTTGGTAATGGCATTCTCATGACTGCCTCCATAGTGGGAATTATTCGTTCTAACATTGGCCTAAACACTGCAGTGCTTTAAAGGGGTAAATGAAAGGGGAATTAGTCCCCCCTTCAAGAGGGGGATATCGACCCTTCATAAACTGGAGATTTTTCTCCACGCAACACACGCAATGTTTTAATATTAAATGCAATCACATACAAAAACAAATATTTTGATTTTCACTTGTTGGTAACATAAGAACATAAGAAAGGAGGAACACTGCAGCAGGCCTGTTGGCCCATACTAGGCAGGTCCTTCACAATCCGTCCCACTAACAGAATATTTGCTCAACCCAATTTTCAATGCTACCCAAGAAAGAAGCTTTGACAATTCTACCCACTCATGCGCGAGTCCCACTCAAATCCAACCCCTCTCACTCATGAATTTATCCAACCTAAATTTGAAACTACCCAAGGTCCTAGCTTCAATAACCCTACTAGGCAGACTGTTCCACTCATCAACTACCCTATTTCCAAACCAATACTTTCCTATATCCTTTCTAAATCTAAACTTATCTAACTTGAATCCATTATTGCGGGTTCTCTCTTGGAGAGATATCCTCAAGACCTTATTTATATCCCCTTTGTTAATACCCATTTTCCACTTGTATACCTCGATCATGTATCCCTTAAATTACAAGTGAATGTAATTTAAGGGTCTTCAATCTTTCTTCGTAAGGAAGATTTCTAATGCTATGTATTAATTTAGTCTTTCTACGCTGAATGTTTTCTAATGAATTTATGTCCATTCTGTAATATGGAGACCAAAACTGAGCTGCGTAATCTAGGTGAGGCCTTACTAATGATGTATAAAGCTGTAATATAAC
>WNWK01016367.1:0-45123 GCA_009830355.1 Cherax destructor | reverse complement strand
GCAGTTGTTGGTGTTGGCAGAAATGAGAGGGTGGGTGACTACATGACTAGGTATGTGGGACATGAAAGTGTGGGCATGGCGGTGTTTGTATTTGAACTATAGGGGAGTGGTGTGGGTGAAAGGTGAGTGGTTATTGGATGATGGGTGACTGGGTGGGTGAGTGTACAGTTGGTGGTGTAGGCAGTAATGAGGGTGGTGGGTAACTTTAGTGATTAGGTATGTGGATGGCATGGTAATGTGAAAGGTCAGGTAAGGTGTGGGTGTGAAGTCGTAGGGAATTGGTATAAATGTGTGGCCATGGGCGAATGATGTAGGGGTGTGGTTGTGGGGGAATGGTGTAGGGGTGTGGTCATGGGGGAATGTAGTGTAGGGGTGTGGTCGTGGGGGAATGGTGTACGGGTGTGGTTGTGGGGAAAATTGTATGGGTGGAAGTTGCTTGTTGGAATAGTGTAGGATGAAGTTGCTGGTTGGAATGGTGTGGGTGGAAGGAAGTTGTTCGTTTGAGTGGTGTGGGTGGAAGGAAGTTGCTGGTTGGAGTGGTGTGGGTGGAAGGAAGTTGCTGGTTGGAGTGGTGTGGGTGGAAGAAGTTGCTGGGATTTGGAGTGGTTGTGGGGTGGAAGGAAGTTGCTGGTTGGAGTGGTGTGGGTGGAAGGAAGTTGCTGGTTGGAGTGGTGTGGGTGGAAGGAAGTTGCTGGTTGGAGTGGTGTGGGTGGAAGGAAGTTGCTGGTTGGAGTGGTGTGGGTGGAAGGAAGTTGCTGGTTGGAGTGGTGTGGGTGGAAGGAAGTTGCTGGTTGGAGTGGTGTGGGTGGAAGGAAGTTGCTGGTTGGAGTGGTGTGGGTGGAAGGAAGTTGCTGGTTGGAGTGGTGTGGGTGGAAGGAAGTTGCTGGTTGGAGTGGTGTGGGTGGAAGGAAGTTGCTGGTTGGAGTGGTGTGGGTGGAAGGAAGTTGCTGGTTGGAGTGGTGTGGGTGGAAGGAAGTTGCTGGTTGGAGTGGTGTGGGTGGAAGGAAGTTGCTGGTTGGAGTGGTGTGGGTGGAAGGAAGTTGCTGGTTGGAGTGGTGTGGGTGGAAGAAAGTTGCTGGTTGGAGTGGTGTGGGTGGAAGGAAGGTGCTGGTTGGAGTGGTGTGGGTGGAAGGAAGTTGCTGGTTGGAGTGGTGTGGGTGGAAGGAAGCTGCTGGTTGGAGTGGTGTGGGTGGAAGGAAGCTGCTGGTTGGAGTGGTGTGGGTGAAGGAAGCTGCTGGTTGGAGTGGTGTGGGTGGAAGGAAGCTGCTGGTTGGAGTGGTGTGGGTGGAAGGAAGCTGCTGGTTGGAGTGGTGTGGGTGGAAGGAAGCTGCTGGTTGGAGTGGTGTGGGTGGAAGGAAGCTGCTGGTTGGAGTGGTGTGGGTGGAAGGAAGCTGCTGGTTGGAGTGGTGTGGGTGGAAGGAAGCTGCTGGTTGGAGTGGTGTGGGTGGAAGGAAGCTGCTGGTTGGAGTGGTGTGGGTGGAAGGAAGCTGCTGGTTGGAGTGGTGTGGGTGGAAGGAAGTTGCTGGTTGGAGTGGTGTGGGTGGAAGGAAGTTGCTGGTTGGAGTGGTGTGGGTGGAAGGAAGTTGCAGGTTGGAGTGGTGTGGGTGGAAGGAAGTTGCAGGTTGGAGTGGTGTGGGTGGAAGGAAGTTGCTGGTTGGAATGGTGAAGGCATATGCCCTTGGGGAAATTTTAGAGGTGTGTGGGGTATGGGTGGGGGAAGCAGGCATGGCATAGAGGCATGGTATAAATGAAGGCATGTGGCCATGGGGCAAGTATAGGGGCGGGTGGTATGGATGGGTGATGTGGTTGCTGGGTGTGCAGTAAGGGTGTGGGTCTTACAGGGGGGTGAGGGGTGAATGAAATGTTCGTATGGGCAGAGGTGTGGCTGAGGTATGGTACTTGACACAAACAAATGTAACATGAGGCTTGGTATTAAAAATGTATGAACAGAGCTGAGCCTTGCTGCACAGTCTCACTGCCAGGCACTCTAACTTTCACCCACCAGGCCCAGTGTCATCACCCATTTTTCATTACCCCTAAAATTTCCCCACACACACACGCCTTCACCCACCATTCCAACCAGCAACTTCCACCCCCACTGTTCCAACCAGCATCTTCCACCTCTCCATTCCAACCAGCAACTTCCACCCACACCATTCCAACCAGCAACTCCCACCCATACCATTCCAACTAGCAACTTCGAATCTGAACATGTTCTAGCCACCTTCACCCATCCAATCACCCCACATGATCTCAACCTCCTGCCCATATTTCAGAGAGCAAGATAGCTATGGACCAACACCTTCACTCAACTTCAGGCCCCACCTTCACCCTTTGCCAGTTGCCCTTCACCCATACTCTCCCTCCCACTCTTGCACCCACTTTCCCAAACACTCACCCTCACCTGCATATCTTCACCCACCTGCCTCTCCCTATCCCCACACTAGCTAGCACCCATCTGACCATATGCTCCAGTGCCACATAGGATATACAACAGGTGAAGGGAATGCAGGATGGCAGCAACTGTGTCTGTGGGCCACTTTTGCCCCCTTCGCTCACAATTTCTTTCTGCCTTCTTCATCCACTATCTCGCCCGCTCCCACCCACTAGCCCGTAACAATGGACTTGGCCTGTGGCGCACTGAGAGATGGAGGAGAAATAATGCAGCACATGCCACATTTTCCCCTACATGTACTACACCGTGTAAATCAGTTTTTTACAGCGTGTTAACAAAAAATGTGCCACAGTTTTACAACCATGTTATAACAAAAATGTTTCAACAGATCATGTATTATCCAGTCATCTACTGTGTGTTTTTAAAATTCGTGGGACTTCTTGGCAGCATAATTTCTTTTGAATTTGGATGGAGGAGCCATCTGTATAAGCATTGTTAAATCTTTTAATAGCAAGTCAATGTTTCAGTAACTGTATAGTTATTACAGGCAGTAGAAGACTGTACAGTGCAATAAAATTAGAAATCATATAATGAATATGAAATTTCATGTACATTTTTTAATGAATGGATTCAGTGTTGTTTTCACTGTTACAGGTACTGAGTGTGGCATTTTGTGATACTGAAGACATGAATACTTTAACATTGAAATGTGATGACCAGAATATTTTTAAAGACTTGGGTGTTCTTGAGTTGATTTCAAACCCTATTAAAGCATTTAATGGAGAGAGCTTGGAAATTTGCCAAGAGCCAGTGCATGGGTGTCAGGTTTACAGTGGACAGGATTGTAGTGAAGATGGCTACAAAGATCCCCAAGATTTAGTGTCCAGTGGAGAAGAATCTGTGTTAAAGAGGACACAGGCACCAAGAGAAGAATCCTCAAATTGCAAAGGAAATGAGTCGGATAAATGTTCACTGGAGCAGAGAGATTTGTGTAACAAAGAATCATTCACTGGTGAGGAAACTCAGTTTCACAAAGTGGAGAGCAAACAAAAGTGTCTTAATATTGAAAATGGACAAACATACAGTATGCATAACTATCATGAAGAATTATGCAATGTAAACATAGAACCTTATGAAAGAGACGAAAATAGAGGAGTATTATGTAGGCAAATACAGACTGAAGGTGGAGAGCCTTTATCTGAGGGTTCTTCTGAGGGTTCTGAAATTGATAGTAATACAGATGAATACTCTGAGGTTCCTGATTACTCTCCCATTTTCATGGTAGTAAACAAACAAAGGGAGAGGAATTTAGGAAATGAGACATCATTAACTAATATGCAAGTTGCTCCTGCTTCATTTAACTCCAAGGAAGATTTGTGTGTGCAAGAAAAAATAAACAAAGTTGCTTATGGAAATTATTCTGATTTCATGTTGAGGCCAAGCAAGTTGAAAATAGAGGCATTTACATCATGCAAAAGACATAAATCACATTTACATGCAATAGAAGAAGTTGAAGAAAGTGAAACAGTAGATACATTAGAACTTAAAGAAAAGCCATATTGCTCATTGTTAGTTCATGTAGAAGAAATTCCCTTTTGCTTATGGATTCAGAAGGAAGAGGACATAGACTTAGCAGAGTTTGTCAGTAGTAGTTTAGAGGAGCTTGGCAAAGAGATGGAGTTATTGGATTCCCCTCAAGTAGGTGAATTGTGTGTTGCATTCCTCCATGAAAGCTGTCAGCGTGCTCAAGTGGTAGCACTAACATCACATGAGGCTACAGTGCACTACATAGACCATGGAAAATATGGAAGAGTGCCATTAAAGAAATTGCATAAGCTTCAGCAAGAATTTCTTGACATACCTCCATTGGTCTCTCAGGTTTACCTTCCTGTGAAAGTAATTCCTGGAAAAGAATCTGGTGCTGTACTTGCTGTTGCAGAAGCAGCTCTTCATAGTATGTGTGTGTGCTTCGACCTTGACCAATTAACGTATATAAGAGATGAAATGTACACGTTGGTTTCGACTCCTGGGAGTGGCAGTTTAGGGGATCTGTTGGTGAGGAATGAACTAGCATGGCCAGTAAACTGGGAAAGAAAGTTAGGGTTACATATGGCTTCATCAGTAACAAAATTAATACAAGAGTATATAAATGCATTGTGTGATGCTTCAGAGAGAAGGGATTATTGTGTTACCTCATTATAGAACTTAGAGAAACCAATAAATTTATAAAGGAATTTAAGTGAAACCATTATCTTAAGGTTATTTTTTTTTAAAGATTAATATTTTTTACAGTTGAGGAATGATACAATTTCACTTAGATTCTATAATAGATGACTTAACCATATTTTGTGTAATATATAAAAACAAAACCTCTAGAGTAAACAAAATAGTGTTATGTTTTAAGGATAAATATATTATGTATGTAAAACTACTTTGTAGAAGATGATATTTACAATGCTTTGACTTGACAAGTTTTGTTAAGCATAGTAAAATTTATCTCCTAAACTTATTTTCACTACCAAACACTGTTTTATTTACATCCATCATTGCACTTGGTGCTATGAAACATTACATATTTAAGCAAATGGAAAGAAAATAGTTTATTATGGTTAATTTTATTTCAACTACTAAGTTTTGGTTAAGATTTTTGGGTTGCTTACTTAAGTAGAAAGAAATGGCTTTGAGTTTCAGCATACATGATGAACTTAAAATGGTAAACTAAGAGTTCTTCCTTAATAAATTTCACTCTTTAACCAGATAAAAATAAGTGGATTATTAAGAATTAGTTACTCAAATTAAAGGAGGCCACTAAACTTGTGGAGCTTGTTGTATGGAATTGTATTAAATAAAAATATGAAACCAGCCCTTAAAAATTAGTATTCGTTAACAAATTTCCTTTAATAATAAGATTTCTTCGGATTTTTAACCCCGGAGGGTTAGCCACCCAGGATAACCTAAGAAAGTCAGTGCGTCATCGAGGACTGTCTGTCTTATTTCCATTGGGGTCCTTAATCTTGTCCCCCAGGATGCGACCCACACCAGTCGACTAACAACCCAGGTACCTATTTGCTGCTAGGTGAACATGACAACAGGTGTAAGGAAACACATTGAAATGTTTCCACCCGCCGGGAATCGAACCCGGGCCCTCCGTGTGTGAAGTGAGAGCTCAAGCCACCAGACCACCGGCCCACTTATATTTATAAAAAAAATTACATCAAGCTATGATATGTAGAACAAGTGCAGAAACAATATTGTAGACCATTTTATGTATCCCTGCCTCTTCAAGGGGGACTCCTTGGCGCAGTGACGAGGCTCTTGGTCTGATAATTAGATCTTTTGGTCTCCTTCCTCAGACTGAACCTAATTACCCCCCAATCACCCCTTCCCTATCCCATCCTCCCCATCCTCCCTTTTTTCCCTTTCCTCCTCCCCATCCCTTCCCTATTCCTTTCCTATTTTCAGTCTTTGGGATTCTTCCCACAGGCACTCTAGTTCCTAGGTAGGGGGAAGGGTACCGAGGTCCATCCTATTCCGTTGAGGTCCTTGGCGGTGGTGTAGTTTGCTGTGGAATCTGGATCACCCGGAGGTGTCCTGATCCCTCTCCGGTCTCCCGGGTGGGTGGCTTTGGGTGTTTTTCGGGTGACGGGTGTATCTCTGGAGGCTGCCTGTCAGATCCAGGGGGTGGTGGCCGAAGGAGGTATGCTTTGTGGTGGGTGTCTGGCCGCCCTCTCTTTTGTCCACGGAGGTGGCTCGGTGGATGTGAGGTTGCTATCCCGGATTGCTTGTTTACTGGCATGAAGGGTAGGGTATGGCACTGGTTCCATGCCGCATTTGCACTACTTGTGGTGCTGAGGTCCCCTTGGGCGCGGAGGGAGATTTACGGCCCTTTCATTCCTCCTAGGAGCTATTCCTCCACGTTCCCTCCTTTTTTTATTCTTTTTTTTTTTTTTTTTTTTTTTAAACAAAAAAGAAAGAAGTAACCTAACCATGGATGTCCCAATCCGTGAACCTACTACCCCCGGACCCCTTCCTGATACCGCACCCAGTTCTGACCTTACCTCATTAATGGACAACTCTTCGGACACCTCCAATACCCCTGTACCTCTGGTTCGTCACCTGTTTCAGGTACCGGGGTTCCGACCGGCCCTTTTGACACGTCTGACCTTCGCTCTTCTCTGACCTTGATTCTGGCTTCTCCCTCTACGGTGCAGCAATTTTCGGATTGCTCGCCCGTCACACGTCGGACCACCTCCAGTCCCACATCCAAACGACCAAGACCCTTACATGACGATTCAACACTTCCTTCTCATTCATCTCAGAAACGACCAGCTCGTCACGCACTCCCCTTAAACACTTTGTTTCACACTACTCAATGGACAAAGTTTTTTACTATAAGACCAACTACTCCAACTACCTATCTTTCCTATCATAGTATTGGTAAAGCTCTCCTACGCCATGTAGGTAAAGATATCTCATTTCACGCTCTCAAGAGCAGCACTCGCATCATCACGGTCCAGAATGCTAGCCAAGCTCGTGATCTTTCTCCTCACGACCATCGATAATATTCCTATCACTATTGACAAACATCATTCTCTCAATTCTTGTAGTGGTAGTACAGTGGACCCTCGGTTAACGAAATTAATCCGTTCCAGGAGCTATTACTTAATCTGAATCTTTCGTTATCTGAAACCTTATTTCCCATAAGAAATAATGTAAATACAATTAATTCGTTCCACAAAAAAATAATCACTCAAAAAAAAAAAAAAAACAATAACATTTACTTACCTTTATTGAAGAGTTGCAAGCATCTGGAAGCTAGAGTTGCTGACAGGGGCAGGGTGTTAATGGTTGGAAGGGGAAAACCCTCCAAAAGGACTTCAGGTAACAAGTCCCTCTCTGGGGTTACTTCCCTTCTTTTTCTTTTAATGCATGAATGCTACACTCCCTGCATGCCTGCTACACTCCCTGCATGCCTGCTACACTCCCTGCATGCCTGCTACACTCCCTGCATGAATGCTACACTCCCTGCATGCCTGCCTGCATGCTGCACTCCCTGCATGACCTGCTACACTCCCTGCATGAATGCTACACTCTCTGCATGAATGCTACACTCTTGCTCCTGCATGAATGCTACTCTGCATGATCTAACTCTGCATGAATACTACACTCCTGCATGAATGCTACACTCCCTGCATGATGCTACACTCTCTGCATGAATGCTACACTCCTGCATGAATGCTACACTCCCTGCATGAATGCTACACTCCCTGCATGCCTGCTACACTCCCTGCATGAATGCTACACTCTCTGCATGAATGCTACACTCCCTGCATGCCTGCTACACTCCCTGCATGCCTGCTACACTCCCTGCATGGAATGCTACACCTCTGCATGAATGCTACACTCCCTGCATGATGCTACACTCCCTGCATGCTGCTACACTCCTGCATGAATGCTACACCTCTGCATGAATGCTACACTCCTGCATGAATGCTACACTCTCTGCATGAATGCTACACTCTCTGCATGAATGCTACACTCCCTGCATGAATGCTACACTCTCTGCATGAATGCTACACTCCCTGCATGAATGCTACACCCTGCATGAATGCTACACTCCCTGCATGACTGCTACACTCCCTGCATGCCTGCTACACTCCCTGCATGAATGCTACACACACTGCATGAATGCTACACTCCCTGCATGATGCTACACTCCTGCATGATGCTACACTCCCTGCATGAATGCTACACTCCCTGCATGAATGCTACACTCCCTCCATGAATGCTACACTCTCTGCATGAATGCTACACTCCCTGCATGAATGCTACACTCTCTGCATGAATGCTACACTCCCTGCATGAATGCTACACTCCCTGCATGCCTGCTACACTCCTGCATGCCTGCTACACTCCCTGCATGAATACTACACTCTCTGCATGAATGCTACACTCCCTGCATGCCTGCTACACTCCCTGCATGAATGCTACACTCCCTGCATGAATGCTACACTCTCTGCATGAATGCTACACTCTCTGCATGAATGCTACACTCCCTGCATGAATGCTACACTCTCTGCATGAATGCTACACTCCCTGCATGAATGCTACACTCCCTGCATGAATGCTACACTCCATGAATGCTACACTCCCTGCATGAATGCTACACTCCCTGCATGAATGCTACACTCTCTGCATGAATGCTACACTCCCTGTATGAATGCTACACTCTCTGCATGAATGCTACACTCCCTGCATGAATGCTACTCCCTGCATGAATGCTACACTCCCTGCATGAATGCTACACTCCCTCCATGAATGCTACACTCTCTGCATGAATGCTACACTCCCTGCATGCCTGCTACCACTGGGGTGCCACTAGGAAGCTTCTTTGGACCCATGGTGACTTATTTCACAGTGACAATCACTAAACCACCAAAAAATACACCAAATATATTGTGAATCTTTGAAAGAGCGCACTGGGTAATGTTCTCTCAATGGTAAACAACGCTTCACCGGTGTCCTGCGCTTGCGCAGAGCAGGCGGACACGTCTAATACCTTTCGGTAACCGAGGAATTTTTCGCTAACCGATTCCGAAAAAAGCTTACATTTTCCGAAACTTTCGTTAACGGGACCTTTCGTTAACCAAGGGTCCACTGTACTGTCATTTTATCCCACACCATTGTCCAACGGAATTTCTAGACATGTGGTGATGACATTCTGGAGCAGCTTGAGCTCCAAGATCTCCTTATCCTTAAAGTTGACACTTTTGTCCTCCCTGCCCATAAGCAAAGACATTATCCTTCCAATATAGCTCGTTTAACATTTGACTGCAGTGAACTTCCACCCTCAGTCTACATTGCAGGTCACCGTTTACAAGTTCGAAAGGTGACCCCTACACCACAACAGTGTAGAAACTGCTGGCGTTTTGGTCATCCAGCGAAATATTGTAGGTCCTTGGCCGAATGCCCAGTCTGTGGTGCCGATGACCATGCCAGTCCTTCTTGTAATCTACCTCCCTCTTGCCTTAACTGTCATGAGGCGCATCCATCATACTCTCGCCGTTGTCAGGTTTACCTAAATGAGTGGGAAATCCGTTGTTTCAAAGAGGCGGAAGGCTTCTCATATGCTATGGCCATCTCTCATCTACGCCTTCAAGGGAGACTTCCCCGTATTTCCTATTCTCGCATTGCTAAACGTCCCCCCACTTCTGGGGTCACAACTTACGAGGCTTCCTCTGTGGTCGGCCCATCCTCAGTCACCCGTCTCGAATTCTTTTGCTGTTCTTGGATCCGAGGTCCCTACCTCGGCATCCCATACTGTCCTCACCCCTTCCTCTACTCACTCGCACAGTTCTGTCTTCACGCCCTCATCCAACACCTAATTCTCACTGCCCCTCTTCTCATAAGTCCGGCAAAAAATCCCCATTGCCGGGTTCTTCACCTCCGCCTAGTTCTGTAACATGTGTGGAGGTTCATCCTCCTCCTCGTTCAATATCTTCATCCCCTGTCCTCTCCCAAATTTCTTCCTTGACTGCTCCCCCCCCCCCCGAGGTCGCTTCCACTCCTGTCCTCTCCCAAGCCCCTTCGACAGTCTCCTCTTCCATCTCCTCGCCCTCTACTTTAGTACCGCCTATAGTCTCCCAGATTGTTGCTCACCCTACTCCTCCTTTCATCTCTAATGTGGTCCCACATCATGCATCTTTGTCTTCTGAAACACTGGAAGCTATCACAGGATTTATTGCAGACTGAACTGTTGATGGACACCGCTCCACCTCCAGTTCCTCCTCGTCTCTCTTCTCCGCCTACAACCCTCCTTCCTTCACAGTGTCCCACTCCTTCTTTGATTACAGGTCTTCCCCTGCCTCCACACGTGGACTTTTCTAACCCTAGTCCATAGATACCTGTAACTTCGACTTGTATCTTTCTCTTCATAATTTTTTTTTATTTTTTTTTTTTTAACACCGGCCGATTCCCACCAAGGCAGGGTGGCCTGAAAAAGAAAAACTTTCATCATCATTCACTCCATCACTGTCTTGCCAGAAGGGTGCTTTACACTACAGTTATAAAACTGCAACATTAACACCCCTCCTTCAGAGTGCCGGCACTGTACTTCCCATCTCCAGAACTCAAGTCCGGCCTGCCGGTTTCCCTGAATCCCTTCATAAATGTTACTTTGCTCACACTCCAACAGCACGTCAAGTATTAAAAACCATATGCCTCCATTCACTCCTATCAAATACGCTCACACATGCTTGCTGGAAGTCCAAGCCCTCGCACACAAAACTTCCTTTACCCCTCCCTCCAACCTTTCCTAGGCCGACCCCTACCCCGCCTTCCCTCCACTACAGATTTATACACTCGAAGTCACTCTGTCTCGTTCCATTCTCTCTACATGTCCAAACCACCTCAACAACCCCTCCTCAGCTCTCTGGACAATCGTTTTGGTAATCCCGCACCTCCTCTAATTTCCAAACTCCGAATTCTCTGCATTATATTCACACCACACATTGACCTCAGACATGACATCTCCACTGCCTCCAGCCTTCTCCTCGTTGCAACATTCATCACCCATGCTTCACACCCATATAAGAGCGTTGGTATAACTATACTCTCATACATTCCCTCTTTACTTCCATGGACAAGGTTCTTTGTCTCCACAGACTCCGAAGTGCTCCACTCACCCTTTTCCCCTCATCAATTCTATGATTCACCTCATCCTTCATAGACCCATCCGCCGACATATCCACTCCCAAATATCTGAATACATTCACCTCCTCCATACTCTCTCCCTCCAATCTGATATCCAATCTTTCGTCACCTATTCTTTTTGTTATCCTCATCACCTTACTCTTTCCTATATTCACTTTCAATTTTCTTCTTTACACACCCTACCAAATTCATCCACCAACCTCTGCAGCTTCTCTTCAGAATCTCCCAAAAGCACAGTGTCATCAGCAAAAGCAACTGTGACAACTCCCACTTTGTATTTGCTTCTTTATCTTTTAGCCCAACACCTCTTGCTAAGACCCTCGCATTCACTTCTCTTACAACCCCATCTATAAATATATTGAACAACCACGGTGACATCACACATCCTTGTCTAAGGCCCACTTTTACTGGGAAATAGTCCCTTCCCTCCTACACACTCTAACCTGAGCCTCACTATCCTCATAAAAACTCTTCACTGCTTTCAGTAACCTGCCTCCTATTCCATACACCTGCAACATCTGCCACATTGCCCCCTATCTACCCTATCATACGCCTTTTCCAAATCCATAAATGCCACAAAAACATCTTTACCCTTATCCAAATACTGTTCACCTATACGTTTCACTGTAAACACTTGGTCTACACACCCCTACCTTTCCTAAAGCCCCTTGTTCATCTGCTATCCTGCTTTCTGTTTTACTCTTAATTCTTTCAATAATAACTCTACCATACACTTTACCAGGTACACTCAACAGACTTATTCCCCTATAATTTTTGCACTCTCTTTGTCCCTTTGCCTTTATACAAAGGAACAATACACACTCTCTGCCAATCCCTAGGTACCTTACCCTCTTCCATACATTTATTAAATAATAGCACCAACCACTCCAAAATTATATCCCCACCTGCTTTTAACATTTCTATCTTTATCCCATCAATCCCAGCTGCCTTACCCCTTTCATTCTACCCACTGCCTCACGAACTTCCCTACACCCACAACTGGCTCTTCCACACTCCTACAAGATGTTATTCCTCCTTGCCCTACACACGAAATCACAGCTTCCCTGTCTTCATCAACATTTAACAAATCCTCAAAATATTCTCTCCATCTTCCTGATACCTCTAACTCTCCATTTAATAACTCTCCTCTCCTATTTTTAACTGTCAAATCCATTTGTTCTCTAGGCTTCCTCAACTTATTAATCTCATTCCAAAACTTTTTCTTATTTTCAACAAAATTTGCTGATAACATCTCACCCACTCTCTCATCTGCTCTCTTTTACATTGCTTCACCACTCTTTTAACCTCTCTTTTTCTCTCCATATACTCTTCCCTCCTTGCATCACTTCTACTTTGTAAAAACCTCTCATATGCTAACTTTTTCTCCCTTACTACTCTCTTTACATCATCATTCCACCAATCGCTCCTCTTCCCTCCCGCACCCACTCGCCTGTAACCACAAACTTCTGCTGAACACTCTAACACTACATTTTTAAATCTACCCCATACATTTTCGACCCCATTGCCTACACTCTCACTAGCCCATCTATCCTCCAATAGTTGTTTATATCTTACCCTAACTGCCTCCTCTTTTAGTTTATAAACCTTCACCTCTCTTTTACTTACTGATTCTATTTTCCTTGTATCCCATCTACCTTTTACTCCCACTGTAGCTATAACTAAAAAGTGATCTGATATATCTGTAGCCCCTCTATAAACATGTACATCCTGAAGTCTACTCAACAGTCTTTTATCTACCAATACATAGTCCAACAAACTACTGTCATTACGCCCTACATCATATCTTGTATACTTATTTATCCTCTTTTCTTAAAATATGTATTACCTATAACTAAACCCCTTTCTATACAAAGTTCAATCAAAGGGCTCCCATTATCATTTACACCTGGCACCCCAAACTTACCTACTACACCCTCTCTGCATGTTTCTCCCACTTTAGCATTTAGGTCCCCTACCACAATTACTCTCTCATTTGGTTCAAAAGTTCCTATACATTCGCTTAACATCTCCCAAAATCTCTCTCTCCTCTACACTCCTCTCTTCTCCAGGTGCATACACGCTTATTATGACCCACTTTTCGCATCCGACCCTTATTTTAATCCACATAATCCTTGAATTTACACATTTATATTCCTCTTTTCCTTCCATAACTGATCCTTCAATATTATTGCTACCCCTTCCTTAGCTCTAACTCTCTCAGATACTCCTGACTTAATCCCATTTATTTCTCCCCACTGAAACTCGCCTACCCCCTTCAGCTTTGTTTCGCTTAGGGCCAGGACATCCAACTTCTTTTCATTCATAACATTGGCAATCATCTCTTTCTTATCATCCGCACTACATCCACGCACATTCAGACAACCCAATTTTATAAAGTTTTTCTTCTCGTTTTTAGTAGATTTGTACAGGAGAAGGGGTTACTAGCCCATTGCTCCCGGCATCTTAGTCGCCTCATACGACACGCATGGCTTACGGAGGAAAGATTCTTTTCCATTTCCCCATGGACAATAGAGAAAATAAAAAGAACAAGAGCTATTAAGAAAAAGAAGAAAAACCTAGATGTGTGTATGTATATTTATGCATGTGTATGCCAGTGTAGTGTGACCTAAATTGTAAGTAGAAGTAGCTAGATATACCTGTTATCCAGCGTGTTTATGAGACAGAAAAAAGACACCAGCAATCCTACCATCATGTAAAACAGTTTCAGGTTTCTGTTTCACAGTCACCTGGCAGGACGGTAGTACCTCCCTGGGTGGTTGCTGTCTACCAACTCTTCATAAATCATGGCTTATTTGTAGTGGAATATCTGAGGCCTTAGGGGTAACAGAGGTGAGCTTCAGGTGTTGCTCTCCCAGTTTTTCCCTGTTAGGGTCTGTTTGCAAGAACCTGAATTACAATCCACTGTTATCCATCCCTTTTCGGGCTATGATTTGTTGTATTCATCGGATCCTTTTTCCGATGGAACCTTTAACGAAAGTGATCTTATACGCACTGGTATTCCATATCTTCAGCTCTGTTCATTCTTCTCTACATTACACTGCAGCCCGTATCCACTTGAATAAGTGGTATACACACTGTTCTTTATATCTCTTTCCCTCTCGGGCATTGTCTATCCCAGATGTTGCTTTTCTGGTTTCTTCCTTGCTTGGGGGGGGGGTTGCACTGTGATTCCCGTGGTGTTCAGTTGGAGGCATTTCTTGTTTCTCTCCCCCTCCATGTTTTAAATACGGGTACTCCCACCCATTTTGATCCTCGAACTCATTCTTTCTCTTGCATCGATCTCTCCATCTGCTCTTCCTCAACTGTCCTTGACTTCACCTGGTCTGTCCTCCCGGACTTACATGACAGTGATCATTTTCCAATCATCCTCATGTCCCCTTCGTATTCTCCACCTTCTTGTAACCCACGCTGGCAATTTGACCAGGCGAAATGGAACCTTTACACACACATTACTGCCTTTCATGAGGCTCCTTCCTCGTCCTCCATTGATGAGGTTTTACATCTCTTCTCGTCCTCCTTCTTTCTCGCAGCTTCACATTCTATCCCCCAAACCTCGGGCAAGCATTCTCAGAAGTGTGTGCCTTGGTGGTCTCTTGCTTGTGCTCAGGCAGTACGTTTGAAACGCACTGCACGGGGCAGGTACCTGTATAACAGAACCACAGAGAGACTCCTTGATTTTAAGCAGAAGAGAGCAATGGCTCGACATGTCATCAGCGATGCTAAACGCACTTGCTGGTGGGATTACATTTCCACTGTCACTTCGGCTTCCTTGATGAGTGCAGTTTGAAAGAAAGTGCTGAAATTGAGTGGTAAATTCTCCCCCAACCTGGCTCCTGTTCTTCGGGTTGCCGGTGTTGATATAGCACACCCTCTTGCTGTTGCCACTGAAATTAGTAATCATCTGGTCCGCATTTCTCAGGGGCTCCATCTATGCCCCTCGTTCCTTCTAAGTCTGCCAGCGAGTTAAAGCCCTTAGATTTTTCTTCTTTCAGAGAAGAATCTTATAATGTGCCTTTTACCCTTCAAGAACTGCAGGCAACACTCTCCGCTTGCTGATCATCGGCAGCTGGGCCGGACGGCATACATATTCGTATGCTACAACATTTACATCCGTCTGCTCTTGCTGTCCTCTTATGACTCTTTAATATTATATGGTCCCAAGGAGTTATTCCCAAACTATGGAAGTCTGCTATTGTTCTCCCTTTAAGAAAACCAGGTACTACGGGACATGATACCTCCCACTACCATCCCATCGCTCTTACCAGTGCAGTTTGCAAGGTGATGGAACGTCTAATTAATAGACATTTGATGTGGTATTTGGAGATGCACAATAGTCTCTCCCCTAGTCAATATGGCTTTCGTAAAGGCCGTTCTGCCATTGACCCCTTACTGGGCTTAGATACATATATTCGTTATGCCTTCGCTAATAACCACTCAGTTATCATTATCTTTTTCGACCTTGAGAAGGCTTATGACAACTTGGAGATTTAATATTTTGGCCCAGGCCCACTCCTTAGGCCTCCGAGGCAATCTACCATTCTTCCTTAAGGCCTTAACTGACAGACATTTCCGTGTCCGGGTTAGTAATGAGCTTTCCCCGGAATTTGTCCAAGCTGAAGGTGTCCCCCAGGGTTGTGTTCTGAGCACAACACTCTTTCTCCTTGCTATAAATAATCTGGCATCTGTTCTCCCATCCAATATTTGGTCATCGCTCTATGTGGATGACTTTGCTATAGCTTGTGCAGGTGCTGACTGTCACCTCATTGCAGCTTCCCTCCAGCATGCCATCAACCGGGTTTCTGATTGGGCCACCACTCATGGGTTTAAATTTTCTAGTGGCAAAACTCATAAAATTACCTAGTTTACTAGACATTCAGTGGTCTTTGATCATCCATTGTTCCTATATGGCTCATGTATTCCAGAACGTGATACAGTCAGGTTTCTCGGCCTCCTGTTTGACCATTGATTGTCCTGGAAACCTCATATTACCTCTCTTAAGGCAACTTGTCACAGCCGGCTGAACCTCCTTAAAACCCTTGCACATCTTTCATGGGGGGCTGATTGTAGAACTCTCCTTCGTCTACATTCAGCCCTAATTTTATCAAAACTCGATTATGGTGACCAGATATATTCGGCGGCCTCCCCTGCTACTCTTTCCATCCTTAATCCCATCCATCACCAGGGATTACGCTTATGCATTTCGTTCTTCCCTGGTTGAGAGCCTCTATGTAGAAGTGAACATTCCATCCTTGTCCGATCATCGTGATGCACATTGCATTCACTATTATGTTCGCTATCATGACCTACGCAATCCTTCCATGTATAGGATTGTTACAGATGTTAGTAGACGCTCTTTATTTGTTCTTCGCCCCTGCTTACTTCGTCCCTTTTCTCTTCGTCTACATTCACTCTTGTCTTCCCTTCAGCTACCACTTCTATATGTTCATGTGACATCTCCCTTTCCCTACCCCCTTGGGAAGTTCCTGCTGTCCGTGTCTGTTCTGTTCCTCTACCTTGCGCGAAAGCCCGCCTACCTATGGCGGCTTCTCGCTCTTTTTTTTCTAGACCACTTCCGCTCTCATTCCCA
This sequence comes from Cherax destructor, assembly GCA_009830355.1. Classification (NCBI taxonomy): domain Eukaryota; kingdom Metazoa; phylum Arthropoda; class Malacostraca; order Decapoda; family Parastacidae; genus Cherax; species Cherax destructor. The sequence goes on along the minus strand of WNWK01016367.1, from coordinate 28,408 downwards.
TGCCATCGCAGTATACACTGATGGTTCAAAGTCGTCTGACGGCGTCGGATTCGCAGCAGTGTTTCCAGAAAGTGTCGTGCGAGGGCATCTATTACCCTCGGCTAGCATATTTACAGCTGAATTGTATGCCATTCTTGTGGCACTTATCCGTATTGCATCTATTCCTGTATCACCATTTGTGGTCGTTTCAGACTCCCTTAGTGCTTTACAGGCTATCCGTAAAATTGATACACCTCACCCCCTAGTTCTTCGTATCCAACTTTGGTTACACGTATCTCTAGCAAGCACAAAGATATTGCTTTTTGTTGGGTCCCTGGTCATGTTGACATACAGGGCAATGAACAGGCAGACACTGCTGTGCGGTCAGCAGTACATGACCTTCCAGTTTCATATAGAGGTGTTCCTTTTTCGGACTATTTTGCGGGCATTGCTACCCACCTTCGCACCCGTTGGCAACAACACTGGCCTGACCTCCTAAATAACAAACTTCATTCTATTAAACCAAGTATAGGTTTCTGGCCTTCTACTTGTCACCAATGTCGAGGTTGGGAGACTACACTCTCCCGTCTTCGCATTGGCCACACTCGTCTTGCACAAGGGTATCTCCTGGAGAGGCTCCCTGCCCCCCTCTGTGAGCATTGTCAGGTTCCAGTGTCTGTTCGACATATTCTGTTGGACTGTCCACTTTATCAACTAGCGTGCAGAATTTACCTCCAACGGAGTCTTCGCTCTGCGACCCTTTCTTTACCTTCCCTTCTTGCTGATGGACCCTCCTTTAATCCTGACTCTCTCGTTGACTTTTTGACAGAAACTGACTTACTACACAAACTCTGAAGGTTATACCTTTAGCACCTCCCTCAGTCCCTCCTATCTCGATCTCTTGCTACCCTCTCTCCCTGCACTATCCACTGTCCTGCTGCACTCCATACCCTACTAATCATCCATCTCCCTCTTACAACCCATTCTCCCTGCATCCTGCAATAACCTGCAGCGCTGTATGACCCCTGTGGTTTAGCACTTCTATTTGATTATAATAATAATAATGCCACCACTTCTGTTACTTGGCGATTTTAATGCCCACCATTTTCTTTGGGGGCTCTCACTGTTAGAGGCTTTTCTCCCTTCTCTCCCCTTCAATGCTCTAAATATGGGTACTCCCACCCGTTTTGATCCTCATACTCAGTTGCTCTCTTGCATCCATCTGTCGGTCTGCTCTTCCTCAACTGTATTAAACTTAACCTGGTCTGTCCTCCTGGACTTGCATGACAGCGATCATTTTCCAATCATCCTTACTTCTCCTTTGCATTCACCACCTCCTCGTAGCCCATGCTGGCAATTTGACCTGGCGAATTGGGACCTTTGTCCTCCATTGATGAGATTTTACACCTCTTCTTGACCTCAGTCTTAACCGCAGCTTCACATTCTATACCCCAAACCTCAGGCAAGTATTCTCAGAAGTGCGTGCCTTGGTGGTGGTCTGCTTGTGCTCGGGCAGTAAGTTTGAAATGCTCTGAGTGTGGCATGTACCGGTACAACAAAACCAGAGAGAGACTCCTTGATTTTAAGCAGAAGAGAGTGGTCGCTCGCCGTGTCATCCCTGACACTAAATGCACTTGCTGACGGGATTGTTTCTACTGTCACTTCGGCTTTCCCTATGAGTGCAGTCTGGAAAAAAGTATGGAAACTGAGTGGTAAATACTTCTCTGACCCGGCTCCTATTCTTCAGGTTGCTGGTGTCGATATAGCAAACCCTCTTGATGTTGCAACTGAAATTGGTGATCATCTGGTCCATATTTCTCAGGGGCTCCATCTATTCCCCTCGTTTCTTTCCTGAAAGTGCTTGTTATGATAAGGGCATTTCCTCGAGGCCTGTTTTGGCCCCTTAAGATATTTAATTGTGCTTTGCTCTTTTCACAGTCAGAGAAAATCATTTCAGTATAAGGGTATTTTTGGGGAGATTGATCCAACAGAGTGAAATTGTGACATTTAATATACTATAAGGATTCATATAATTCAGCATGTGATATAAAATTCTCTTCTGCAATATAAAACCTCAAGATACACTATATATGAAAGTTTCACCATATTATAACAGACTATTGCTTCAACAAGGCTGAGGTGTATTAAATTCCAGTTGAAACTTCAAAAACATTATCTTATGACCCAATGATTCAGAAGTCTTTGTTAAAGTAAAAACCACATAATCTTGACTAATACCAGCTATCACTAAGTCGAGGATAAATAGACAGTGTTCAATAACTTGTTCAAACCATATTAAGAACTTAAACAAAGCCTCTTTAAGGTAGAATAACGTGTTCAAACCATACTAGGGACTTCAAACCTCTTGAAGGTTGAATAACTCCCCAAACCTACTGAGAAGGGAGCGTATGACTATGCTTGTGAGAGTGAGTGAACCTACTCCCTGTTGGGAGAGGGTGCGTGTTAGTTTGATATCTTTATTATGCACCCCATACCCATCCTGTGGGCGGTAGTCAAAAGATTACAGAGGTACATAATGGGTCCAGGGACTGGACCTCAAAGTTTGATAGCTGAGCAAGTTACAAAGGTAATGAACTCAGATGGTCACAATCATGACAAGTTACAAAGGTATTTGCAGATTACAGAGGTATATATAGGGTCCAGAGACTGGGCCCCAAAGTTTTGATAGCTGAACAAGGTACAATGGTAATTAATTCACTAGTTACAAAGTAATGAATCATGTAAGTAAATTTACTTACGTCTGTTCATGGTTGCACTCATGAACAAATTATAAAGCAATGAGCAATTTGTGCGTGAACCTACTGCCTGTACCAAGCCGTGATAAGCTCGTCAGGTCGGGTCACATGACTGAGGGGGGAGGCCAGCTGGTACCTAAACAAGTACCCGGCATTCCAACTAGTGGTTTCCCACTCTGCGTAGACCACACATAATAAAAGCCTAACTAATACAATTCAAAACATTTACATTAACAAACCTATGAAAATAAAAGGTAACATCCTAGTATCATGATACATGAGGTCAGATTATAATATGAAGTCGGAAATCTATACTTTAGCTATTAGTGTAGAAATCCGCTTAATATTAAGTGAAACCTTGGAATATTTCTCTATAAAATGTTGGGCAAGGACCTAACCGCAACACTGCTAGAGAGTTAGAGCCCTTAGACTTTTCTTCTATCAGAGAAGAATTTTATAATGTGCCTTTTACACTTCTGGGACTGGAGGCAACTCTCTCCACTTGCCGATCATATGGTCAGGTTTCTTGGCCTTCTGTTTGACTGTAGGTTATCCTGAAAACCTCGCATTACCTCTGTGAAGGCAACTTGTCATAGCCGGCTGAACCTCCTTAAAATCCTTGCTCATCTTTCATTGGGGGCTGATCATAGCACTTTCCTTCGACTACATTCAGCCCGTATTTTATCGACACTTGATTACGGTGATCAGATGTATTCAAAGGCCTCTCCTGTTACTATCTCTAGTTTTGATCCCATCCATCACCAGGGATTACATTTATGCCTCGGTGCTTTTCGCTCTTCACCGGTTGAGAGCCTCTGTGCAGAGGCGAATATTCCATCCTTGACCGATCGCCGTGATGCTCATTGCCTTCAGTATTATGTTCGCTCTCATGACCTCCACAATCCTTCCATATATAGGATAGTCACTGATGTTAGTATACATTCTTTATTTGTTCGTAGCCCCTGTTTACTCCGTCCCTTTTCACTTTGCCTACTTTCGCTCTTGTCTTCTCTTCAGTTACCACCTTTCTATGTTCATGTAGCATCTCACTTTTCCCTACCCCCTTGGGAAGTTCCGATGGTTCGTGTCTGTTCTTTCCCACTGCCATGTGCGGAAGCCCAACTGCCTACAGTGGCTTCTCGCTCTCAGTTTCTTAACCACTTCCGATCTCATTCTCTTGCCATCACAGTGTACACTGATGGTTCTAAGTCTTCTGACGGCATCGGGTTCGCAGCAGTGTTTCCGGACAGCATCATGTGAGGGAATTTATTGTCGTCGGCTAGCATTTTTATGGCTGAATTGTATGTCATTCTCTTAGCACTTATCCGTATTGCATCTATTCCAGTGTCATCATTTGTGGTCGTCTCAGACTCCCTTAGTGCTTTGCAGGCTATACGAAAATTTGATACACCTTATCCCCTGGTTCTTCGTATCCAACTTCGGTTACTTCTTATCTCTAGCAAGCATAAAGATAGTATTTTGTTGGGTCCTCGGTCATGTTGAAGTACAGGGCAATGAACAGGCAGACAGTGCTGTGCGGTCAGCAGTATATGACCTCCCAGTTTCATATGGAGGTGTTCCTTTCACAGACTATTTTGATGTAATTACTACGCACCTTCACACCTGTTGGCAACAACGTTGGTCTGATCTGCTTCATAACAAACTACAGTATTAAACCAAGTATAGGTTTCTGGCAGTCTTCTTGTCATCGATGTCGACGATATGAGACTACTCTCTCCCGTCTTTGCATTGGCCACACTTGTCTTACTCACGGGTATCTCATGGAGAGGTGCCCTGTTCCACTCTGTGAGAATTGTCAGGTCCTAGTGTCTGTTAGCCACATTCTGTTGGACTGCCCACTCTATCAATGTGCACGCAGAATTTAACTCCGTCGTCACCGCTCTACTGCCCTTACTTTACCTTTCCTTCTTGCTGATTGACCCTCCTTTAACCCAGACACTCTCATTGACTTTTTGACAGCAACTGATTTACTGCACAAACTCTGATAATAATGCCTAGCACTCCTGAGTGCCCTTTCTACCTCAATCTCTTGCTACCTTCTACCCCTGCACTATCCACTGCCCTGCTGCACTCCATGCCCTAATACTCATCCCTCTCTTTGTTGCTACCCAATACCCCTGCATCCTTCCCTGCCCTTCTACGCTGTATGCCCCTTGTAGGTTTAACGCTTCTTTTAATTATAATTTAGGAAGGGTAGAGGATGTGTAGACCAACTGTTTATATTGTGGCACACAAGTGAACAATATTTTGATAAAGGTAAGGAACTTCTCATTGCAGATATAGATTTAATAAAAAAGAGGCGTATGATAGGATGGATAGAGAATCAATGCAATTGATTATGCAAATGTACTTAAAGCAGTAAAGAGCTTTTATGTGGATAGTGAGGTGCAGGTTAAGGTATGCAGGAGAGAGGGGAATTATTTTCCAGTAAAACTAGGTCTTAGGGATGTTTGATGTCACCATAGTTGTTTAACATGTATGGATGGGGTTGTAAAAGAAGTGAACGCTAGTGTGTTAGGGAGAGGTGTGGGGGTGAAAGATAGTGAATCTGGTACGAAGTGGGAGTTGTTACAGTTGTTTTTTTGCCGATCACACTGTTCTTATTGGGAGATTCGGAAAAGAAGTTGCAAAGGTTGGTAAACTAATTTGGGAGAGAATGTAAAAGGAAATTATTAGTAAACATAGAAGGAGGAAGGGGATGAGTTTATCAGAAAATATAGCCAATGAAAGATTCGATATTAAAATGGAGAGAGGGAGTGTGGAGGAAGTTGTGTTCAGATATTTAGGAGTAAACTTCTCAGCAGATGATTCCATGAAAGATGAGGTGAACCACAAGAACTAACGAAGTGGGTGGTGCATTGAGGTATCTGTGGAGACAAAGAACTTGATTCATGTAGGCAAAGAGGGAAATGTACCAGTCTAGTGATACCAACACTTGTGTGTTCGAACCCGCGGTCAGAGAGTCTCAAAACTCTAGACGCGTCGTGTAAGTGGCTTACGCGACGGTCTAGAGTTTTGAGACTGACCGCAGGTTCGAACCCCACCCGTGGTATGGTTTGTTTGCAATCGTGTCATTACGATTTCGTGAGTCACTGTTGTGTGTGTTTAAAGTATGGATCTTGAAGGTTACAACGAGGAGGAGGCTGGAGACAGTGGATATGTTGTGTTTGAAGGTAATGTGTGGTATGAATATTTTGCAGAAAATTTGGAGTTTGGAGATTAGGTGGTGTGGTGTTATCAGAATTATTATTCAGATAACTGACAAGGTGCTTTTAAGGTGCTTTGGACATTTACAGAGGATGGAGAAGAATAGGATGTATAGGGTATATAAATTTGGGGCAGAGGCAAGGAGGAGAAGGGGTCGTCCTAAGACTGATTAGAGGGAGGAGGTAAAGGAAGTTTTTAGTGCTAGGGGCTTGAACATGCAACAGGATTGTGAGAGTATGTTAGACAGGAGTTAGTGGAGACAGGTGGTTTTTATTATTTGACTTGCTGTTGGAGTGTGAGCAAGGTAACATTTATGAAGGGATTCAAGGGAAACCGGTTAGCCGGATTTGAGTCCTAAAGGTGGAAAGTACAGTGCCTGCACTCTGAAGGAGGGGGGATGTTACGGTTTCGAGGGCCATCTAAAGTGTGACGTCTGCGCCCTTCTGGCAAGACAGTCCTCTTTAAGGGTGGCTCCTTGTCGTGGTGAAAGAGGCTATCGGTCTGAGGAATTGGACCTCTTGGTATTCTTCCTCACACCGAACCTAATTATCCCCCAATACCCCCTCCCCTATCCCATCTTCCCTATCCTTCCTTTTTCCCTTTCCTCCTCCTCCTCATCCCTCCCTTATTCCCTTCCCATTTTCAGCCTATGGGATTCTCTCCATGGGCATTCTGGTTCCTAGGTAGGGGGAAGGGTACCATGGTCCATCCCATTCCATGGAGGTTCTTGGTGGTGTTGTAGTTTGCCTTGGAATCTGGATCGCCTGGGGATGTCCTGATCCCTCTCAAGTCTTCCGAGGGGTGGCTTTGGGTGTCTTGGGTGACGGGTGTATCTCTGGAGGCCACCTTTTGGTTTCCGGGGGTGGTGGTCAAAGGAGGTATGCTTTGTGGCGGGTGTCCAGCTGCCCTCTTTTGTCCACCGAGGTGGCTTGGTGGATGTGAGGTTGCTATCTCGGATTGCTGGTTTACTAGCATGAAGGGTAGGGTATGGCACGGGTTCCATGCCTCATCTCCACTACTTGCGGTGCTGAGGTCCTCGTGGGAACGGAGGGAGATTCACGCCCCTTTCATTCCTCCTAGGAGCTATTCCTCCACATTCCCTCCTTTTTTTCTTTTTTTTTCTTTTTTTTCTAAAAACAAAGAAAGAAGTAACCTAACCATGGACGTCCCACTCCGTGATACCACACCCTGTTCTGACCCTGCCTCGGTCATGGACCACTCTTCGGACACTTTCAATACCCCTGTACCTCTTGCTGGTGCCGGTTCGTCACCTACTTCAGGTACCAGGGTTCTGACTGGCCCCTTTGATACGTCTGACCTCCGCTCTTCTTTGACTATGCTTCTGGCTTCTCCCTCTACGGAGCGGCAATTTTCGGGTTGCTCGCCCTTACCACATTGGACCAACTACGGTCCCACATCTAAACGCCCAAAACCCTTACATGATGATACTTTGTCACTTCATTCTCATTCAGCTCAGAAACGACTTAATCGTCATGCACTCCCCTTAAACACTTTGTTTCACACTACACAATGGACTAAGTTTTTTACTTTGAGACAAACTTCTTCTACTGCCTATCTTTCTGATCATAGTATTGGTAAGGCGCTCCTACGCCATGTGGGTAAAGATATCTCTATTCACGCTCTCAAGAGTGGCACATGCATCATCACGGTCCAGAATGCTAGCCAAGCTCGCAATCTCTCTCTCCTGAAAAACATAATTCTCTCAATTCTTGTAGTGGTACTGTCATTCTACCCCATACTATTGTCCAACAAAATTGCCAGACATGTGGTGGTGACATTATGGAGCAGCTTGAGCTCCAAAATCTCCCTATCCTCAAAGTTTACACTTTTGTTCTCCCTGCCTGTCAACAAAGACAATATCCTTGCAATATTGCTCGCTTAACATTTGACTGCTGTGAACTTCTGCCCTCGGTCTACATTGCGGGACACCGTTTACAAGTTCGAAAGGTGATCCCTACACTGCGGCAGTGTTGAAACTGCTGGCATTTTGGTCATCCAGCAAAATATAGCAGGTCCATGGCCAAATGCCCAGTCTGTGGTGCTGATGACCATGCCAATCCTTCTTGTAGTCTACCTCCCTCTTGCCTTAATTGTCGTGAGGTGCACCCATCTTACTCGCCGTTGCCCAGTTTACTTAAATGAGTGTAAAATCCATTGTCTCAGAGGCGGAAGGCTTCCAATATGCTATGGCTGTCTCTCATCTACGCCTTCAAGGGAGACTTTCCTGTATTTCCTATTCTCGCATTGCTAAATGTCCCCCCACTTCTGGGGTCCCAACTCCCACAGCTCCCTCTGTGGTCACCCCATCCTCAGTCACCCCTGTCTCGAATTCTTTTGCTGTCCTGGGCTCCTAGGTCCCTACCAAGGCACCCCTTTCTGTTCTCACCTCTTCCTCTACTCACAAGGTTTTGTGTCTACACGCTCTCGTCCAACACCTCCTCCTCACCACCCCTCTACTTCTCAGAAGTCCACCAAAAAATCCCCATTGTTAATACTCTCCTCTCACCCCTCCTTCCCTTCTCCAACCTGCACATTTTTCCTTCCCAGTTTCTGTGCCTAGTTCCTCACCTCCCACTAGTTTTGTTACGTGTGTGGAGGTTCATCCTCCTCGTTCAATACCTTCATCTCCTGTCCCCTCCCAAGTTTCTTCCTCTACTGCCCCCTCCCAGGTCACTTCCACTCCTGTCCCCTCCCAGGTTGCTTCCACTCCTGTCCCCTCCCAAGCTCCTTCGACAGTTTCCTCTTCCATTTCCTCACCCCCCCTACTTTAGTACAGTCCATAGTCTCCCTGATTGTTGCTCACCCTCCATCTTCCATCTCTAATGTGGTCCCACATCCTGTGTCTTTTTCCTCTGAAACGCTAGAAGCTTTCTCAGAATATATTGCAAAGACTCGAACGTTGATGGACACTGTGCCACCTCTGGTTCCTCCTCTCTCTCCATCTACACACCACCTTCCTTCGCAGCATCCCAATCTTTCGTTGCTTACAAGTCTTCCGCTGCCTCCACACACAGACTTTTCTAACCCTACTAGTCCATAGATACCTCTACCTACGGCTTTCTTGTATCTTTCATCGTAAATCATGGCTTATTTACAATGGAATATCCGCAGCCTCAGGGGTAACTGGGGTGAGCTTCAGGTGTTTCTCTCCCAGTTTTCCCCTGTTGGTGTTTGTTTACAAGAACCCATATTACACTCCGTTGTTATCCAACCTTTAATGAAGGTGCTCTTCTTATATGCACTGATATTTCATACCATCAGCTCTTTGTTCATACTTCTCTGCATTACACTGCAGCCCGTATCCATTTGAATAAGTGGTATACACTCTGTTCTTTGTATCTCTCTCCTTCTCGGGTATTGTCTATCCCAGATGTTGCCTTTCTGGTTTCTTCCTTACCGCCACCCACTTCTGTTACTTGGAGGCTTTTCTCACTTCTCTCCCCTCCTTGTTTTAAATATGGGTACTCCAACCCATTTTGATTCTCTTGCATGGATCTCTCTGTCTGCTCTTCCTCAATTGTCCTCGACTTCACCATTTTCCAATCATCCTTACTTCTTCATATTCTCCACCTCCTCGTAGCCCATGCTGGCAATTTGACCAGGCGAATTGGGACCTTTATGCGCATCTTACTGCTTTTCATGAGGCTCCTTCCTCGTCCTCCATTGATGAGGTTTTACACCGTTTCTCGACCTCAGTCTTAACCACAGCTTTACATTCTATACACCAAACCTTGGGCAAGCATTCTCAGAAGTGCATGCCTTGGTTGTCTCCTGCTTGTACTCAGGCAGTACGTTTGAAACGCACTGCGTGGGGCAGGTACGGGTACAACAGAACCACAGACTCCTTGATTTTAAGCAGAAGAGAGCAATTGCTTGCTGTGTTATCCGTGACGCTAAACAAACGCACTTGCTGGCGGGATTTCGTTTCTACCTTCACTTCGGCTTCCTCAATGAGTGCAGTCTGGAAAAACGTAAGGAAACTGAGTGGTAAATTCTCCCCCAACCCGGCTCCTGTTCTTTGGGTTGCTGGTGTGGATATAGCACACCCTCTTGCCATTGCCACTGAAATTGGTAATCATCTGGTCCATATTTCTCAGGGGCTCCATCTATGCCCCTCGTTCCATTCTTCTAAGTCTGCCAGTGAGTTAGAGCCCTTAGACTTTTCTTCTCTCAAGAGAAGAATTGTATAATGTGCCTTTTACCCTTCTGGAACTGGAGGCAATACTCTCCGCTTGCCGATCGTTGGGGGCTGGGCCTGACAGCATACATATTCGTATGCTACAGCATTTACATCAGTCAGCCCTTGCAGTCCTCTTATGACTATTTAATCTTATTTGGTCACAAGGAGTTCTTCCCCAGCTGTGGAAATCTGCTATTGTTCTCCCTTTTCACAAACTGGGTACTACGGGACATTATGCCTCCCACTACTATCGCATTGCTCTTACCAGTGCAGTTTGCAAGGTGATGGAACGTCTGGTTAATAGACGTTTGATGTGGTATTTAGAGATGCACAATAGTCTTTCCACTAGTCAATATGGCTTTCGTAAGGGCCATTCTACCATTGACCCCTTACTGTGCTTGGATACGTATATTCGTAATGACTTTACTAATAACCACTTGGTTATCGCCATGTTTTTTGACCTTGAGAAGGCATATGACACAACTTGGAGGTATAATATCTTGGCTTAGGCCTCTGCAGCAATCTACCATTTTTCCTTAAGGCCTTCTTAACTGAGACATTTCTGTGTCCGGGTTAATAATGTGCTTTCCCCGGACTTTGTCCAAGCTGAGCATGTCATCCAGGGATGTGTTCTGAGCACAACACTCTTTCTCCTTGCTATAATTGATCTGGCATCTATTCTCCCTTCCAATATTTTGTCATCCCTTTATGTGATGACTTTGCTATAGCTTGTGCAGGCGCTGACTGTCACCTCATTGCAGTTTCGCTCCAGCAACCATGTTTCTGATTGTGTCACCACTCCTGGGTTTAAATTTTCTAGTAGTAAAACTCACCAAATTACTTTCACTAGACGTTCAGTGGCCTCTGGTCATCCATTGTACCAATATGGCTTGTGTATCCCAGAACATGATACGGTCGGATTTCTCAGCCTTCTGTTTGACCATCGATTCTCCTGGAAACCTTGCATTACCTCTGTGATGGCAACTTGTCATAGCAGGCTGAACCTCCTTAAAACCCTAGCACATCTTTTGTGGGGGGCTGATTGTCTAACTCCTTCGCCTGCATTCAGCCCTAATTTTATCGAATCTCGATTATGCTGACCAGATATATTCGGCGGCCTCTCCTGCTACTCTCTATAGCCTTTATCCCATCCATCACCAGGGATTACGTTTATGCCTTGGTGCTTTTCGTTCATCACTGGTTGAGAACCTCGATGCAGAAGCAAACATTCTATCCTTGTCCGATCGCCATGATGCACATTGCCTTCGCTATTATGTTCGCTCTCATGACCTTTGCAATCCTTCCATATATAGGCTAATCACTGATGTTAGTAGACACACTTTATTTGTCCGTCGCCCCTGTTTACTTCGTCCCTTTGCTGTTGGCCTACATTCACTCTTGTCTTTTCTTTAGCTACCACCTTTCTATGTTTATGTGGCATCTCACTTTTCCCAACCCCCTTGGGTAGTTCCTGCTGTTCGTGTTTGTTCTTTTCCACTGCCATGCTCGAAAGCCCAACTGCCTACGGAGGCTTTTCGCTCTCTTTTTCTAGACCACTTTCGCTCTCATTCTCATGCCATCGCAGTGTACACTGATGGTTCTAGGTGTTCTGACTGCGTCGGACTCGCAGCAGTGTTTCCAGACAGTGTCGTTCGAGAGCATCTATTATCCTTGGCTAGCATTTTTACAGCTGAATTGTATGCCATTCTTGTAGCACTTATCCCTATTGCATCTATGCCTGTGTCACCATTTGTGGTCGTTTCAGACTCCCTTAGTGCCTTACAGGCTATCCGACAATTTGATACACCTCATCCCCTAGTCCTTCGTATCCAGCTTTGGTTACGATATACCTCTATCAAACACAAAGATATTGTTTTTTGTTGGGTCCCTTGTCATGTTGACATACAGGGCAATGAACAGGCAGATACTGCTGTACAGTCAGAAGTACATGACCTTCCAGTTTCATATAGAGGTGTTCCATTCACGGACTATTTTGCAGTCATTGCTACCCACTTTCGCACCCATTGGCAACAACGCTGGTCTGACCTGCTAAATAACAAACTATTCTATTAAACCGAGTATAGGTTTCTGGCCTTCTTGTCACCAATGTCGAGGTTGGGAGACTACTCTCTCCCGTCTTCACATCGGCCACACTCGTCTTACTCATGGGTATCTCATGTAGAGGCTTCCTGTCCCTCTCTGAGAATTGTCAGGTTCCAGTGTCTGTTAGTCACATTATGTTGGACTGCCCCCACTATCAGCAAGCACGCAGAATTTACCTCCAACGTCGTCTTTGTTCTGCTGCTCTTTCTTTACCTTCCCTTCTTGCTGATGGACCCTCCTTTAATTCAGACTTTCTCATTGACTTTTTGACAGCAACTGATTTACTACACAAACTCTGAAGATGATGCCTCTAGCACTTCCCTCAGTCCCTTCTACCTCAATCTCTTGCTACCCTCTATCCCTGCACTATCCACTGCCCTGCTGCACTCCATAACTTAATAATCATCCCTCTCCCTCTTACTACCCTGCATCCTCCCCTGCCCTGCTGTGCTGTATGGCCTTTGTGGTTTAGCGCTTCTTTTGATTATAATAATAATGGCAAAACAGTGATTGAATAAGTGGCAGTAAAAGTGTAATAATAATAATAATAATAATTAATCAATTTTTCCACCCCTGAAGAAAACTTTCTCCCTTAGACCCCTGCCCACATCACTCAGGAAGTGTGGGTGGCGCAGATAGTGGTGGTAGGACACATTGCGTATTCATTGAGGCTGGCGTGGACAATGTGCCCCAGGCGGCCTCACACCCCGGGATGTGGTTCCCATCTGTTTTCTTTCCATTTCTCACTCCATCACTGTCAGAAAGCCGCCCAAGACGTGTTATTTTTCCTTCAGTCTGGGATGGAGTAAAGGGTGAATGAAAGCTGGTTTGATTTGCTTTTTCTTGCCTCTAATTTTTTATGGTAGTTACGGAAGGTGAGGTACGCTCATGTCTCGTCTTGAGAAGTACTTTGGCCTGAAGTACCTGCCTTTAGAAGAGGAAAAAAAAATTCACTTCTCTATAAAGGATAAAATACTCGATCATTGCATAGTTTTTAAAGTTTCTTTTCTAGTACCCTAGGACTTTTTGTACATGCATATAAAGTATCCTGTCAGCATCGCTGTTTTCTGAGCTTCCATCTTTGTCCTTTCAATATTTTCTTATGTGTTACTACATTTTGTATACTACACAAAGAAATACAAATTGGTTGGTTCTTTTATTCTTCCTGTTGATGGTAATAAAAATCTTATATATAATTTCCTTGTACTGAATTATGATCTCACACTTAGTTATAATATAGTTTTCTTCCCTTGGTAGGGGTTCCTTGATGTTGAAGTGCTCTTGATTCAGGGAATTGCAGCTGCCTTCCCTTTCCTTGTATCAAACCTTTGCCTCTCATCCCTGAGAAGAGGATGTCCCTTACTGGTTTAGCGCATTCCCCTGAATATTACTATAATCTTCGCTTCGTTCCACTTCTCCACCAGGGAATTTCGGTATTTTCAGACTTTTTGTAATTCATATTTATGAAATTTGGAAGCCATATGTAGCGTGGCTTGAGACCCCAGTGGTGCAGCAGTGTGGTGACTGACGCCTTACCACCACTACCATCATGGTGCAGCAGTGTTTACCTGGAGAGGGTTTCGGGGGTCAACGCCCCCGCGGCTCGGTCTGAGACCAGGCCTCATGGTAGATCAGGGCCTGATCAACCAGGCTGTTACTGCCGGCCGCACGCAAACTGACGTACGAACCACAGCTCAGTTGGTCAGGTACTGACTTAGGTGCCTGGTGACTGACGCCTCACTACCACTGCCATCATCGTGCAGCAGTGTGGTGACTGACGCCTCACCATAACTACCATCATGATGCAGCAGTGTGGTGACTGACACCTTATTACTACCATTATGGTGCATCAGTGTGGTGACTGACGCCTCACCACTACCATTATGGTGCAGCAGTGTGGTGACTGACGCCTCACCATCATGATGCAGCAGTGTCGTGACTGACGCCTCACCACCACTACCATCGTGGTGCAGGAGTGTGGTGACTGACACCACAGGAGTGTGGTGACTGACACCATCGTGGTGCAGGAGTGTGGTGACATCTGCAGAGGCTACACCACGGCGGTGGTGACTGACACCATCGTGGTGCAGGAGTGTGGGACTGACCCTCGTGGAGTGGGACTGACACCATCGTCAAGTGGTGACTGACACCATCGTGGTGCAGGGGTGGTGACTGACACCATCGTGGTGCAGGGTGTGGTGACTGACACCATCGTGGTGCAGGAGTGTGGTGACTGACACCATCGTGGTGCGAGTGTGACTGCATCGGGGCAGGGTGTGGTGACTGACACCATCGTGGTGCAGGAGTGTGGTGACTGACACCATCGTGGTGCAGGAGTGTGGTGACTGACACATCGTGGTGCAGGAGTGGGTGACTGACACCATCGTGGTGCGAGGTGGTGACTGACACCATCGTGGGCAGGAGTGGTGACTGACACCATCGTGGTGCAGGAGTGTGGTGACTGACACCATCGTGGTGCAGGAGTGTGGTGACTGACACCATCGTGGTGCAGGAGTGTGGTGACTGACACCATCGTGGTGCAGGAGTGTGGTGACTGACACCATCGTGGTGCAGGAGTGTGGTGACTGACACCATCGTGGTGCAGGAGTGTGGTGACTGACACCATCGTGGTGCAGGAGTGTGGTGACTGACACCATCGTGGTGCAGGAGTGTGGTGACTGACACCATCGTGGTGCAGGGGAGTGTGGTGATGACACCATCGTGGTGCAGGAGTGTGGTGACTGACACCATCGTGGTGCAGGAGGTGGTGACTGACACCATCGTGGTGCAGGAGTGTGGTGACTGACACCATCGTGGTGCAGGAGTGTGGTGACTGACACCATCGTGGTGCAGGAGTGTGGTGACTGACACCATCGTGGTGCAGGAGTGGGTGACTGACACCATCGTGGTGGGATGGGTGACTGACACCATCGTGGTGCAGAGGTGGTGACGCACATCGTGTGAGGAGTGTGGTGACTGACACCATCGTGGTGCAGGAGTGTGGTGACTGACACCATCGTGGTGCAGGGTGACTGACACCATCGTGGTGCAGGATGTGGTGACTGACACCATCGTGGTGCAGAGGGGTGACTGACCATCGTGGTGCAGGAGGTGGTGACTGACACCATCGTGGTGCAGGAGTGTGGTGACTGACACCATCGTGGTGCAGGAGTGTGGTGACTGACACCATCGTGGTGCAGAGTGGTGACTGACACCATCGTGGTGCAGAGTGTGACTGACACCATCGTGGTGCAGGAGTGTGGTGACTGACACCATCGTGGTGCAGGAGTGTGGTGACTGACACCATCGTGGTGCAGAGTGTGGTGACTGACCACCATCGTGGTGCAGCAGTGTGGTGACTGACACCATCGTGGTGCAGCAGTGTGGTGACTGACCCTACCATCGTGGTGCAGCAGTGTGGTGACTGACGCTCACCACCTCGTGGTGCAGCAGTGTGGTGACTGACCTCACCACCCTGCGCATGGTGCAGAGTGTGGTGACTGACGCCTCACCCATGCGTCATGGCAGCAGTGTGGTGACTGACGCTCACCACCACCGTCATGGTGCAGAGTGTGGGACTGACCTCCCCACCACTGCCGTCATGGTGCAGGCAGTGGGGTGACGCCACCACTGCCGTGGTGCAGCAGTGTGGTGACTGACCCACCTCGTGGTGCAGCAGGTGGTGGTGACCTACACCATCCGTCGGTGCAGCAGTGTGGTGACTGACGCCTCACCACCGTCAGCAGTGTGACTGATCCCAGCGTCATGGTGCAGCAGTGTGGTGACTGACGCTCACCACCACTGCCGTCATGGTGCAGCAGTGTGGTGACTGACGCTCACCACCATGCCGTCATGGTGCAGCAGTGTGGTGACTGACGCTCACCACCACTGCCGTCATGGTGCAGCACTGTGGTGACTGACGCCTCACCACCACTGCCGTCATGGTGCAGCAGTGTGGTGACTGACGCCTCACCACCACTGCCGTCATGGTGCAGCAGTGTGGTGACTGACGCCTCACCACCACTGCCGTCATGGTGCAGCAGTGTGGTGACTGACGCCTCACCACCACTGCCGTCATGGTGCAGCAGTGTGGTGACTGACGCCTCACCACCACTGCCGTCATGGTGCAGCAGTGTGGTGACTGACGCCTCACCACCACTGCCGTCATGGTGCAGCAGTGTGGTGACTGACGCCTCACCACCACTGCCGTCATGGTGCAGCAGTGTGGTGACTGACGCCTCACCACCACTGCCGTCATGGTGCAGCAGTGTGGTGACTGACGCCTCACCACCACTGCCGTCATGGTGCAGCAGTGTGGTGACTGACGCCTCACCACCACTGCCGTCATGGTGCAGCAGTGTGGTGACTGACGCCTCACCACCACTGCCGTCATGGTGCAGCAGTGTGGTGACTGACGTCTCACCACCACTGCCGTCATGGTGCAGCAGTGTGGTGACTGACGCCTCACCACCACTGCCGTCATGGTGCAGCAGTGTGGTGACTGACGCCTCACCACCACTGCCGTCATGGTGCAGCAGTGTGGTGACTGACGCCTCACCACCACTGCCGTCATGGTGCAGCAGTGTGGTGACTGACGCCTCACCACCACTGCCGTCATGGTGCAGCAGTGTGGTGACTGACGCCTCACCACCACTGCCGTCATGGTGCAGCACTGTGGTGACTGACGCCTCACCACCACTGCCGTCATGGTGCAGCACTGTGGTGACTGACGCCTCACCACCACTGCCGTCATGGTGCAGCACTGTGGTGACTGACGCCTCACCACCACTGCCGTCATGGTGCAGCACTGTGGTGACTGACGCCTCACCACCACTGCCGTCATGGTGCAGCACTGTGGTGACTGACGCCTCACCACCACTGCCGTCATGGTGCAGCACTGTGGTGACTGACGCCTCACCACCACTGCCGTCATGGTGCAGCACTGTGGTGACTGACGCCTCACCACCACTGCCGTCATGGTGCAGCACTGTGGTGACTGACGCCTCACCACCACTGCCGTCATGGTGCAGCACTGTGGTGACTGACGCCTCACCACCACTGCCGTCATGGTGCAGCACTGTGGTGACTGACGCCTCACCACCACTGCCGTCATGGTGCAGCACTGTGGTGACTGACGCCTCACCACCACTGCCGTCATGGTGCAGCACTGTGGTGACTGACGCCTCACCACCACTGCCGTCATGGTGCAGCACTGTGGTGACTGACGCCTCACCACCACTGCCGTCATGGTGCAGCACTGTGGTGACTGACGCCTCACCACCACTGCCGTCATGGTGCAGCACTGTGGTGACTGACGCCTCACCACCACTGCCGTCATGGTGCAGCACTGTGGTGACTGACGCCTCACCACCACTGCCGTCATGGTGCAGCACTGTGGTGACTGACGCCTCACCACCACTGCCGTCATGGTGCAGCACTGTGGTGACTGACGCCTCACCACCACTGCCGTCATGGTGCAGCACTGTGGTGACTGACGCCTCACCACCACTGCCGTCATGGTGCAGCACTGTGGTGACTGACGCCTCACCACCACTGCCGTCATGGTGCAGCACTGTGGTGACTGACGCCTCACCACCACTGCCGTCATGGTGCAGCACTGTGGTGACTGACGCCTCACCACCACTGCCGTCATGGTGCAGCACTGTGGTGACTGACGCCTCACCACCACTGCCGTCATGGTGCAGCACTGTGGTGACCTCTGGCATCACCTTCATCACGGCCAGGTGTGTCTTGTAGGTGTTTCCTTCTGCAGATATTTTGTTTTGCAGGTGTTATCTACAGGTGTGTTCTGCAGGTGCGTCCTCCAGGATGACAACAGTCAATCCCATATGGAGGTGCCTTGATGCTGGTAAGTAGTTCTTGAATCAAACAATTTATTTTATACTCTCCTTCCTTGTATCTAAGCTAAATTCTTCCTGCTATATAACTCCTTACCGGTTTAGCACTTCCTATGATCGAAATAAGGATTAACTCTGTCTCACTTGAGGTATACTCAAGGCATATTACGCTAAGGAAAAAGAAGAGAAGATGTAATCTAGAGAGAGAGAGAGGCTTCTTCAACAGATGAAGGCGAAAAATCAGAGCTTCTCAAATGGGCCAGTCTGTCTGGAATACGGAAGTAGGCACTGGCTAGAGAAACAAAATATCGGACTAAGTTATAGGAATCATACCTCTTTAAGGGAGGCTCCTTGTCGTGGTAGAGAGGCTATTGGTCTGAGGAATTGGACCTCCTGGTCTTCTTCCTCAGACCAAACTAATTACCCCCCCAATCCCCCCTCCCCTATCCCATCTTCCCCATCCTCCCTATTTCCCTTTCTTCCTCCTCCTCATTCCTCCCTTATTCCCTTCGTGTTTTTAGCCTGTAGGATTCTCTCCACAGGCATTCTGGTTCCTAGATAAGGGGAAGGGTACCATGGTCCATCCCATTTGATTGAGGTTCTTGGCGATGGTGTAGTTTGCCGTGGAATCTGGATCGCCTGGGGATGTCCAGATCCCTCTGGTCTCCCAGGGGGTGCCTTTGGGTGTCTTTCGGGCGACAGGTGTATCTCGGGCGACAGGTGTATCTCTTGAGGCCACCTTTCGGATTCCGGGGGTGGTGGTCAAAGGAGGTATGCTTTGTGGCGGGTGTCCGGCCGCCCTCTCTTTCGTCCGCCGAGGTGGCTCGGTGGATGTAAGGTTGCTATCCCGGATTGCTGGTTTACTGGCATGAAGGGTAGGGTATGGCACGGGTTCCATGCAGCATCTGCACTACTTGTGGTGCTGAGGTCCTCTAGGGCATGGAGGGGGATTTACGCCCCTTTCATTCCTCCTAGGAGCTATTTCTCCCCGTTCCCCTCCTTTTTTATTTTTTTTTTCTTTTCTTTAAAAAAAAAGAAAGAAGTAACCTAACCATGGACGACCCAATCCGTGAACCTACTACCCCCGGGCCTCTAACTGTTACTGCACCCTGTTCTGACCCGGCCTCGTTATCGGACCACTCTTTAGACACTTCCAATACCCCTGTACCTCTCGCTGGTGCCGATTCGTCACCTACTTCAGGTACCGGGTTTCTGACCGGCCCTTTTGATACGTCTGACTTTCACTCTTCTCTGACTTTGCTTCCGGCTTCTCCCTCTACTGTTCGGCATTTTTCGGGTTGCTCACCTGTCCCATGACGGACCAATTCTGGTCCCACATCTAAACTACCAAGACCCTTACATGATGATACTTTGTTACTTCCTTCTCATGCATCTCAGAAACGACAAGCTCGTCACGCACTCCCCTTAAACACTATATTTCACACTACACAATGGACTAAGTTTTTTACTCTGAGATCGACTTCTACTACCTATCTTTCCGATGATAGTATTGGTAAGGCACTCCTGCGCCATGTGGGCAAAGACATCACCTATCACGCTCTCCAAATTGGCACACACATCGTTACGGTTCAGAATGCTGACCAAGCGCGTGATCTTTCTCACCTTACGTCCATAGATGCTACTCCTGTCACTATTGAAAAACATCATTCTCTCAACACTTGTAGTGGCACTTTTATTCTACCCCATACCATTGTCCAACAGAATTTCCAAAACTGCGGTGATGACATTCTGGAGCAGCTTGAGCTCCAGGATCTTCCTATACTCAAAATTGACACTTTTGTCCTCCCTGCCAACCAGCGAAGACGATATCCTTGCAATATTGCTCGCTTAACATTCGACTGCCGTGACCTTCCGCCCTTAGTCTACATTGCGGGTCTCCGTTTACAAGTTCGAAAGGTGATCCCTACACCCCAACAGTGCAGAAACTGCTGGCGTTTTGGTCATCCAGCAAAATATTGCAGGTCCATGGCCAAATGCCCAGTCTGTGGTGCCGACAACCATGCCAATCCTCCATGTAGTCTACCTCCCTCTTGCCTTAACTGTCGTGAGGCGCATCCATCTTACTCTTGCCATTGTCAAGTTTACCTAAATGAGCGGGAAATCCGTTGTCTCAGAGGCGGAAGGCTTCTCATATGCTATGGCTCTGTATCATCTACGTCTTCAAGGGAGACTCCCGTGTATTTCCTATTCTCGCGTTGTTAAACTTCCCCCCACTTCTGGGGTCCAAACTCCTGCGGCTTTCTCTGTGGTCGCCCCATCCTCAGTCACCCCTGTCTTGAATTCTTTTGCTGTTCTTGGCTCCTCGAAGTCCCTACCTCGGCACCCTATACTGTCCTCACCCTTTCCTCTACTCACTTGCACAGTTCTGTGAATACATGCCCTCATCCAATACCACCTCCTACCACCCCTCTTTTCAGAAGTCCGGCAAAAAAAAAAACATTGTTAAACTCTCGTCTCTCCCCTCCTTCCCTTCTCCATTCTGCACATTTTTCCTTCCCAGGTTCTATGCCTGGTTTCTCACCTCCAACTAGTTCTGTTACATGTGTGGAGGTTCATCCTCCTCGTTCAATACCTTCATCTCCTGTCCCCTCCCAAGTTTCTTCCTCTACTGCCCCTTCCCAGGTTGCTTCCACTCCTGTCCCCTCCCAAACCCCTTCGACAGTTTCATCTTCCATTTCCTCACCCCCTACTTTAGTACAGTCCATAGTCTCCCCGATTGTTGCTCATCCCCCTCCTCCTTCCATCTCTAATGTGGTCCCACATCCTGTGTCTTTGTCTTCTGAAACGCTGAAAGCTATCGCAGAATATATTACAGAGACTGAAACATTGATGGACACCGCTCCACCTCCAGTTCCTCCTCCTACCTCATCTCCGTCTACACCCCTCTTTCCTTCACAGCATTCCTATCCTTCGCTGCTTACAAGTCTTCCGCTGCTTCCAAACGTGGACTTTTCTAACCCTATAAGTCCATAGATACCTCTACCTTCGACTTGTATCTTTCTCTTCATAAATCATGGCTTATTTGCAGTGGAATATCCAAGGCCTCAGGGGTAACTAGGATGAGCTTCAGGTGTTGCTCTCCCAGTTTTTCCCTGTGGAGCTGTATAACCCCTGTGGTTTAGCGCTTCTATTTGATTATAATAATAATGGGGTCTGTTTACAAGACCCCAAATTACACTCTGCTGTTATCCACCCCTTTTCAGGATGGAACCTTTAATGAAAGTGCTCTTCTTATACACACTGGTATTCCATACCGTCAGCTCTTTGTTCATTCTTCCCTGCATTACACTGCAGCTTGTATGCACTTGAATAAGTGGTATACAATCTGTTCTCTGTATCTCTCTCCTTCTCGAGCATTATCTATCCCAGATGTTGCTTTTCTGGGTTCTTCCTTGCTGCCACCCATTCTGTTACTTGGCGATTTTAACGCACACCATTTTCTTTATGGGGGTCGCACTGTGACTCCTGCGGCATTCAGTTGGAGGCATTTCCAACCCCTGTGGTTTAGCACTTCTATTTGATTATAATAATAATGGAGGCATTTCTTGCTTCTCTCCCCCACCATGTTTTAAATACGGGTACTCCCACCCATTTTAATCCTCGAACTCATTCTTTCTCTTGCATCGATCGCTCCATCTGTTCTTCCTCAACTGTCCACGACTTCACCTGGTCTGTCCTTCCGGACTTACATGACAGCGATCACTTTCCAATCATCCTTATGTCTCCTTCGTATTCTCCACCTCCTCGTAGCCCATGCTGGGACTTTTACACACATCTTACTGCTGTTCATGAGGCTCCTTCCTCGTCCTCCATTGATGAGGTTTTACATCTCTTTTAGTCCTCTGTCTTAACCCCAGCTTTACATTCTATCCCCCAAACTTCAAGCAAGCATTCTCAGAAGTGCCTGCCTTGGTGGTCTCCTGCTTGTGCTCAGGCAGTACAAGCCTGTTCTTCAGGTTGCTGGTGTTGATATAGCACACCCTCTTGCCGTTGCCACTGAAATTGGTAATCATCTCGTCTGCATTTCTCAGGGGCTCCATCTATGCCCCTCGTTCCTTTCTTCTAAGTCTGCCAGCGAGTTAAAGCCCTTAGATTTTTCTTCTCTTAGAGAAGAATCCTATAATGTACCTTTTACCCTTCAAGAACTGAAGGCAACACTCTCTGCTTGCCGATCATCAGCAGCTGGGCCAGACGGCATACATATTCGTATGCTACAGCATTTACATCAGTCTGCTCTTACTGTCCTCTTACGACTTTAATCTCATATGGTCGCAAGGAGTTCTTCCCCAGCTGTGGAAGTCTGCTATTGTTCTCCCTTTTCGAAAACCAGGTACTACTGGACGTGATTCCTCTCACTACCGTCCCATCACTCTTACCAGTGCAGTTTGCAAGGTGATGGAACGTCTAGTTAATAGACGTTTGATGTGGTATTTAGAGATGCACAATAGTCTCTCCCCTAGTCAATATGGCTTCCGTAAGGGCCGTTCTGCCATTGACCCCTTGCTGCGCTTGGATACATATATTCGTAATGCCTTTGCGAATAACCATTCGGTTATCACTATCTTTTTCGACCTTGAGAAGGCTTATGACACAACTTGGAGATATAATATCTTGGCCCAGGCCCACTCCTTAGGCCTCCAAGGCAACCTACCATTCTTTCTTAAGGCCTTCTTAACTGACAGACATTTGCGGGTCCGGGTTAGTAATGAACTCTCCCCCGAATTTGTCCAAGCTGAAGGTGTCCCCCAGGAATGTGTTCTGAGCACAACACTCTTTATGCTTGCTATAAATAATCTGGCATCTGTTCTCCCATCCAATATTTGGTCATCGCTCTATGTGGATGACTTTGCTATAGCTTGTGCAGGTGCTGACTGTCACCTCATCGCAGTTTCCCTCCAGCATGCCATCAACCAGGCTTCTGATTGGGCCACCACTCATGGGTATAAATTTTCTAGTGGCAAAACTCATCAAATTACGTTTACTAGACGTTCAGTGGTCTCTGATCATCCATTGTACCTATATGGCTCACGTATCCCAGAACGTGATACAGTCAGGTTTCTCGGCCTCCTGTTCGACCTTCGATTGTCCTGGAAACCTCACATTACCTCTCTGAAGGCAACTTGTCACACCAGGCTGAACCTTCTTAAAACCCTTGCACATCTTTCATGGGGGGCTGATCGTAGAACTCTCCTTCTCTTACATTCAGCCCTAATTTTGTCGAAACTCGATTATGGTGACCAGATATATTCTGCGGCCTTCCCTGCTACTCTTTCCATCCTTAATCCCATCCATCACCAGGGATTACACTTATGCCTTGGTGCATTTCGTTCTTCCCGGGTTGAGAGCCTCTATGTAGAATCGAACATTCCATCCTTATCCAATCGTTGTGATGCACATTACATTCACTATTTTGTTCGCTCTAATGACCTCCGCAATCCTTCCTTGTATAGGATTATTACAGATGTTAGTAGGCGCTCTTTATTTGTTCATCGCCCCTGCCTACTTCGTCCCTTTTATCTTCGTCTACATTCACTCCTGTTTTCCCTTCAGCTCCCACCTCTATATGTTCATGTGACATCTCCCTTTTCCCTGCCCACTTGGGAAGTTCCTGCTGTCTGTGTCTGTTCTATTCCTCTACCTTGCGCGAAAGCCCAACTACCTAAGGCGGCTTCTCGGTCTTTCTTTCTAGACCATTTCCGTTCTCATTCCCATGCCATCACAGTATACACCGATGGTTCAAAGTCATCTGACGGTGTCGTATTCGCAGCAGTGTTTCCGGACAGCGTCCTACGAGGGCATCTATTACCCTTGGCTAGCATATTTACGGCTGAATTGTATGCCATTCTTGTGGCACTTATCCGTATTGCATCTATGCCTGTGTCACCATTTGTGGTTGTTTCAGACTCCCTTAGTGCTTTACAGGCTATCCGTAAAATTGATACACCTCACCCCCTAGTTCTTCTTATCCATCTTTGGTTACGCCGTATTTTTAGCAAGCATAAAGATAGTCTTTTGTTGGGTCCCTGGTCATGTTGACGTACAGGGCAATGAACAGGCAGACACTGCTGCGTGGTCAGCAGTACATGACCTTCCAGTTTCATATAGAGGTGTTCCTTTCATGGACTATTTTGCGGTCATTGCTACCCACCTTTGTGTTAAATCTATTTTCTTGGCTGCTTACATCTAGTGCTGTAGAATGGTAGCGTAGGTGTAGAGATACGGCCGATGACTAGACTCAGTTTATTAATTGAAAGGTGTAGGTACACACGTGGGCAGAGCGTGAGGGGACCCGGGAGCCAGCTAGGGGAGGACCTGTTTCAGGTAGATAGGCTGCCAGAGTGAGGAAGAAACATGGCTGACCAGCCCGACCTTGATAGGCCTATAGATGGCAGCACCGTAGTGCCGCGCAGTTTGAAAGAGCCTCTGAATAGGCCATTTACATCCGCTCGGCCACCTACCGCGTGTCGTCTCGACACGACAATACTGGCGGGCACGAAGTGTAAACAAGCAAACAAGGTTACCCAGGGGAAACTTGCTTCTGGTCACCTGACATTTACAAACAGAACAATGTCGTTGCGGGCTGGATAAACTCCCTCACTTCAAGAGTCGGGGAAGATAAAATCGGCCTGCTCGTACAGCTGGACGGAGGACAGAACAAGCCGATATTGGCGCAGGGACTAAATTTTTCTATATACAGGTTGTCCACAGGGCTAGGCATCAACTTGACTGCACATCCTTGAGCGCTGTACCATCCTCACATCTGCAAACAATGACTGACAGTAGCATTTCCTAAGGTGTGACATTTAACTCAAAAGGGCGATACTGCCCCTTACCTTTATTCAGGCTTTACAAGACACACTGGGTGCACATACTCACAATAACATTATTTCCATGGAATTCATTATACTACGGGTACCCTGCTAGAATAAATTTTACATATTTACATGGTGTTGTCCACCCTGACTCCATTATTTACTAACTATACAATGTATGCGCATTAATCCCCATTTCTGCAAGCAAACAATTAGCGTAGCTAGCGTAGGAGTCGGACAAGTCAGTAGGTATGTCAATGTCACAGAAATGTACTGCTGTCCGGGGTCTCAGGCCATAAGTATGGAGCCTTACAGGACTGTCATCTGTCGTAGTGGTAGTGGGTGAAGAACTAGACAGGTTGTCACTAGTTTGAGTCTGATTGTGGCTTTGCAATGCCCGCAATTCCAGCTCTGCTTCAGCTTGCCCATGATCAATATACTTCATGTGGTCAAGGTGAGCTTCTCTGATAGTTCCGGTAGTTATCTCCCTCACCTCGAACTTATTGCCGCGGAGCTATCGTAGGACACGGTAAGGACCGACAAACTTGGGGACAAGTTTATGCATACCAGGGGTCTGCGTCTGGTTGAGCAACATAACTTTGCAACCTGGTTCCACATTACTTTCCTTACCATGGGTGTTGCGATCAGACGTGAACCTATCTGTGGCTTTTATTAGGTTCTCACGTACTCGCTGGAAGACAAGCTGTGTGGTCCGCATCTTAACTATACGGGTGTTATCGGTGTCATAGGTTGGACTAGGCGGAGCAAACAGGATTTCGTATGGTAAACGCTTATCATAGCCGTACAAGGCAAAATGGGGTGTCTCGCCAATCGAGCTGTTGAGGGAAGAGTTCAATGTACACTGAACATCTGGAATAGCATCATCCCATGTAGTACAATTCGGATTAACGGTTACTCTGAGCACCTCCAGGACTTTGTGGTTTGTATTTTCAGGATGTCCATTACTCGCTGGGTGACGTGGAGCTACTGGTGCTTGGTGAATGTCAAACCTGGAACAAAGGTCCTTCATCGTGGCATTTATGAACTCCGACCCATTGTCTGACAGGAGAACACGTGGGCAGGTATGACGGAGAATGATACGCTCACGGAAAGCAATTGCGACTGTCTCGGCTGTTTTGTCAGGGATGGGTACTAACTCGCAGTACTGTGTCAAGTTATCTACCATTACAAGCAGGTGTTTATTACCCTTCTCCGAGGTTGAGAAATTCGTCAACAGGTCGACAGAAGTTCTCTCCCAGGGCTCCTTTGTAATGGGATACTTCAGAATGGGATTGGGACCCGTGACAGTACCCTTGTGTTGTAAGCAAACAACACACTGGTGTACATACTTGGCAATTTCCGCTGCCATCTTGGGCCAGAAATATTTCATTCTAGCCTGTTTGATGCTGCGGTCCTTCCCGGGGTGCTCTGCGCCTAGGACATCGTAGATCAACTTGAGAGTCATGGGTACCAGGGACTCTGGTATCACCAGTTTTTGTATGGTACATGCTTGGTGGTCTCTCATTTTTAACGACTACAATCCCACCGCTGCCACCACTGTTAACTCTATTTTCTTGGCTTCTTACGTCTAGTGCTGTAGAATGGTAGCATAGGTATAGAGATATGGTCGATGACTAGACTCAGTTTATTAATTGAAAGGTGTAGGTACACACTGGGGCAGAGCGTGAGGGGACCTGGGAGCCAGCTAGGGGAGGACCTGTTTCGGGTAGATAGGCCGCCAGAGTGAGGAAGAAACATGGCTGACCAGCCCGACCTTGATAGGCCTATAGATGGCAGCACCGTAGTGCCGCACAGTTTGAAAGAGCCTCTGAATAGGCTGTTTACATTCACACCTGTTGGCATCAATGTTGGTCTGACCTGCTGAATAACAAACTCCATTCTATTAAACCGGTTATAGGTTTCTGGCTGCTTTCTTGTCACCAATGTCGAGGTTGGGAGAGTACACTCTCCTGTCTTCGCATCAGCCACACTCGTCTTACTCACGGGTATCTCATGGAGAGGCTCCCTGCCCCTCTCTGTGAGCATTGTCAGGTTCCAGTGTCTGTTCGACATATTCTGTTGGACTGCCCACTCTATCAGCGAGCACGCAGAATTTACCTCCAACAGCGTCTTCGCTCTGCGGCCCTTTCTTTACCTTCCCTTCTTGCAGATGGACCCTCCTTTAATCCTGACTCTCTCATTGACTTTTTGACAGAAACTGACTTACTACACAAACTCTGAAGATTATACCTCTAGCAGCTCCCTCAGTCCCTTCTACCTTGATCTCTTGCTACCCTCTATCCCTGCACTATCCACCATCCTGCTGCACTCCATACCCTACTAATCATCCATCTCCCTCTTACAACCCATTCTCCCTGCATCCTGCAATAACCTGCAGTGCTGTATAACCCCTGTGGTTTAGCGCTTCTATTTGATTATAATACTAATAATAATCCTCAGACCGAACTTAATTACCCATCTTCCCCATCCTCCCTTTTCCCTTTCCTCCTCCTCCTCCTCATCCCTCCCTTGTTCCCTTCCCATTTTTACCCTGTGAGCTTCTCTCCACAGGCATTCTAGTTCCTAGGTAGGGGGAAGGGTATCGTAGTCCATCCCATTCCATTAAGGTTCTTGGCGGTGGTGTAGTTTGTCGTGGAATCTGGATCGCCTGGGGATGTCCGGATTCCTCTCCAGTCTTCCGGGGGGGTGGCTTTGGGTATCTTTCGGGCGACAGGTGTATCTCTGGAGGCCACCTTTCAGATTCCGGTGGTGGTGGCGGCCGAAGGAGGTATGCTTTGTGGCAGGTATCCGGCCGCCCTTTCTCTTGTCCGCTGAGGTGGCTTGGTGGATGTAAGGTTGCTATCCCGGATTACTGGTTTACTGGCATGAAGGGTAGGGTATGGCACGGGTTCCATGCCGCATCTGCACTACTTGTGGTGTTGAGGTCCTCTTGGGCGCAGAGGGGGATTTACACACCTTTCACTCCTCCTAGGAGCTATTCCTCCACGTTTCCCTTTTTTTATTCTTTTCTTTTCTTTTATTTTTTTTTTATTAAAAACAAAAAGAAAGAAGTAACTTAACCATGGACGACCCAATCCGTGAACCTACTACCCCCGGGCCCCTTCCTGATTCCGCACCCAGTTCTGACCTTACCTCGTTAATGGACCACTCTTCGAACACTTCCAATACCCCTGTACCTCTTCCTGGTGCCGGTTCACCTGCTTCAGGTACCGAGGTTCAGACCGGTCCTTTTGACACGTCTGACCATCGCTCTTCTCTGACCTTGATTCCGGGTTCTCCCTCTACAGTGCAGCAATTTTCGGATTGCTCGCCCATCCCACATCAGACCACTTGTATCTTTCTCTTCATAAATCATGGCTTATTTGCAGTGGCATATCCAAGGCCTCAGGGGTAACCGGGGTGAGCTTCAGGTGTTGCTCTCCAGTTTTC